>OY992536.1:275442965-275700178 GCA_963921195.1 Pegoplata infirma | reverse complement strand
GTAAATTTAATAAACCAAAAAACCCCGAGTAAAAATTTTTATATGATGCAATATATATTGATATGTAATACAATATATAATTAAACGCAATTTGATCCGAAAAATGGTGGATGTTTTTGCATTAAAAAAGATCAATTTGTATAAAATATGATTTGATTTCATCCGAGTTTTGACCAGACATTGCCATATATTAGTGGATCTAATTAGATCTAATTGCATAAAAACATGTAAAATCCTGGTGTTTTTTGGTTTGGGTTGAGTTACACCGCAGGTCAACGATACATTCACCAAACATATAATTTTCTTAAACAAAAAAATGTTCGGGTACGCTTCGAACCAGATAGGTGATATACATAACCCTAACAAGGAAATGTTTAGGAACATTTTAAAAAGTTTCTTATACTTTGCCTTAAAAACTTAGAAAATTGTTGGTTAAATGGAAACATATAGTGTTATATATGGAAGAGAATAGGATATATATAATTTTTTATTAAATTATACAGAAAAACAAATTTTGTATTGACCCTCATATAATTTTATATAATTATATCAATCGTACACCTTTTAATCCGAATCATGATTCAATTATATATTACTACATATGACTGCACTAAAAAAATTTAGAAAATATCTCACGGATGTATAATCATATATAATTTCTTATGTTTGTACCAAGTTATATATTGTAATATATGTTTATTTGTAATATATGTTTATATAAACTCGGGAAAATCTAAGGGATTTGCTCATATTTTAAGAATTACAAACAAAATCATAACCTTTGATATTTTTTATTCTTTAGCAGGAGGAAAAATTTTTTACTTATTTTTTTTAAGAAGATCCCATAAATTTGTATTTAAACCAATAAATATATTTGTTAAATGCTTTTTAAATCGAAAAACAAATTATTATTATTGTACATTTTAGTATTTGTTAAGGGATTTAACTAAATAAAATATACTACGTTTTTTTTTTTTGTTTCTCCCATACTCTCTTTCTCAGTTTTTATAGCCTTGAAGCTGTATATCCTTGAATACTTTTTAAAACGAATGAACCATCGAAGCAGGAACAACATCCTTATTGATTCAATATCAATATAATAGTATTTATTTACTTAAATCCCATTGCTAACGGTGCTTCTTCTGCCACGAACGTACTATATTTTACTTATATTTAAAACTGCATTTGTGTGTGTGTGTGTGCATGGGTTTTCAACCCATCCATAACTCTTGGAAAGAACAACTTACCGTTATTCTTTGCTTTTACTCTCCTACATCTAACTGCTGTTGTAGTTACAGTTCAGTCTAAAATCCTTTTTGCTTTTTTTTGCATTTCTTAAGTCTCTTTAATGGCCAATAATAGAAAAATGTTGTCACTTTAGCTTTTCTTGTATGTTTCTATGTGTGTGTGTGTTCGAGTTTGTATTTGTTTATGTACATATTTTTCAATTGTTATCGATAATCCTGTGAAAATGCTAAAATACTATTGAAAAGGGGTTCGTTCGTTTACTACACCATTTACAGATATTATTCGAAGGCGATCAATTGTAGGAGATCATATATAAAAAGTACCATTTTTTTTTTGTTACTCCATTAAAATCGGTGGTACTTTAATTAGCATGATTTTTCTGCCAGAGGATCCTATATTAAAAATCTAAAGTTTCTTGGATCATTAATTAAGGAGATCAAATAAGTAGCAAAGTACAATTTAATACATTTTTTTACCCTCTTAGAATTAAAACTTAAAAAAAAAATAGAAATTTTTCTCCGTTGTGAGTAACCTATATTCCAAGTATCTAGTTTTTAAGCTCATATTTCAAATGATTAAAAAAAAGTACCAAAATAAACTTTATACCATCCTAGAATCGGATGTTTCAAAAAAGTACTTTTGTTAGAGTGTTTTTTCCACTTAATAATCCTTCATTCCAAATTTCCATTTTCTAGAACCATAATCTCAGAAAATAAAAAGAGTACCAAAGCCAACTTTTTTGCCCCCCAAGAATCGGAAGTAAAAAAAATAACTTTTACCGGAATTTTTTCCCGATGCGAGATCCTACATTCTAAATTTCAAGTTTCTAGAACCATTATTTCACGAGTAAGCAAAGGTACCAAACTAGGTTTTAACCCATAAAAATAGGATTTTCTTAAAGGTACTTTTTTCATGTTTTTATGTATTACTGTTTTTTTTACCATTTTTGTCCTTTTAGAAGCGTAATTTCCAAAAAGTACTTTTGTCAGTGTGATTTGATGATGATGTAAAATTTCATTTTTAAAGAACCATTATTTCAGGAGATTGAAAAAGTACCAACATTTTTTTTATTCCATTATAATATAATTTTCGAAACAGTTTTTTTTTTAATTTATTAAAATCGGAGATTAAAAAAGGACCCTTTTCAAAAATTTTTTTCTGGAGAATCCTAAATTTCAAATTTAAAGTTTCTTTGTCCATTATTTAAGATGATCAGAAAAGTACCAAAGTACAATTTTTAACCCTTTTTTACCAAAATCGAAACGTTCCAAAATATTTAATTTTTAGAATGCGTTTATGATCATTAAGTTTTTATGACCAATATTTCAAAAGATAAAAAAAAAAATGTTTCCAAAGATATTGAAAAAGTATCAGTCAATTTACACTTTTTTACCCTTCTAGAATAGAAAATAAAAAATGACAGCGAATTTTGTACTCTTGCCCAAAACATTAAATCATGATAATGTTTTGCGGAAGATTTGGGTGTACTTGCCATAGCAAAGTTTTTTTAGAAAAAATAATGTTTTATTACTTTGTTATTCCATGCAAAACGAATTGAAGTATCAGTCGAGGACCCCATTAAAAAACAAAACGAGCTGTACATTTCGTAATTGAGTGCAAAAATAAGTGCAAAAAAGTGTTTTTACATTTTGGAGAGGAGAAACGATTCGGCACCAAAGAATATAACACTCTTACTTGTTTTATGTAGACTTGGTGAAAAAGTAGTTTTAGTAAAAAAAAATATTTTTTTTCACGAAAAACAAAATTATGTTTAAAAAAATTTAATGAACCCAAAATTTTTGGTGAAAAAAAATTTTGATAAAAAAAAGTTTTTGATAAATTTTTTTGATGAAAAGAAAAATTTTTTGATGTAAAAAAAATTATGAAAAAAAATATGAAAAAAAAATATGAAAAAAAAAAATTTTGGTAAGAAAAAAGTTTATAATAAAAAATTTGATAAAAAAATTTGATGAAAAAAAATTGATGAAAAAAAAATTTGATGAAAAAAAAATTTGATAAAAAAAAAATTTATAAAAAAAAATTTATAAAAAAAAAATTTATGAAAAAAAAAAAAAATTTGATGAAAAAAAAAGTTTGATGAAAAAAAAAATTATGAAAAAAAAAAAAATTTGATGAAAAAATGATTGATAAAAAAAAAATTATGAAAAAAAAAAAAATTGATGAAAAAAAAAAAATTATGAAAAAAAAAAATTTTTTTGTTGAAAAATAATTATGTTACTTTTTATTCACCAGCTGGTGAAAAACGGTTTTATTCACCACGAGGTGAATTATTATCCAATTTACAAACCCAAGTTATTAAAATTTTTGGTTTTAAGAAACTGAAAATAGTAATTCTTGTTTTCTTTTTCGTAAATTGTTAGCTTATATAGTCAAACGTGGCGTTTCTGCAACTTTTTTAAAATTAGACACCAGCCTAATTTTAAAACCGCTGGATGATTTTACATTTAAAATTTCAAGTTTCAAGAACACATATTTCAAGAGAAAGAAGAGAAGATTTTTCTTGTAGTTCGAAAATTTCAAATGTAATTTGAAGATTCCATTTGTAATTGAAGGCTTCTATTTGTAATTTGAAAATTCCATTTGAAATTCAAAAATTCCATTTGTAATTCAAAAATTCAAATTGTAATTCAAAAAAGATCAATTGTAAATCGAAAAAGGTCAATTGTAATTTGAAATAGATCATTTGTAATTTGAAAAATATCAATCGTTTTTCGAAGATTTCAATAGTAATTCGAAAATGGTCAATTGTAATTTGAAAAAGATCACTTTTAATTCGAAATAGATCAATTGTAATTTGAAAAAGATCGCTTGTTATTCAAAAAAGGTCAATTGAAATTCGAAAAATATTAATTGTAATTCGAAGAAGATAAATTGTAATTCGAAGTACATGAATTGTAATTCAAAAAAGATCGATTGTAATACAAAAACTCCAATTGTAATTCAAAAAATATGAACTGAATTTTCATTGATCTTTTTCGAATATTCGAATTACAATTTGCTTTTTCGAATTGCAATTGATCTTTTTCAAATATTTGATAGCAGCATTTGAAAAACAATTGATCGTTTTAACATTATTTTTGCAAGCTTCAAATTACAATTGATCTATTTCGATTTAACATAGTTTTTTTTTATTTTAAATTGATTTATTTCGAATTACAATTGATCATTTTCGAATTACAATTGATTATTTTCGAATTATAATTGATCAGTTTTGAATTTCAAATGATCTATTTAAAATTACAATAGATATTTTTGGAATACAATTGATCTTTTTCGTATTACAATTGGATTCTTCGAATTACAATTGATGTATATCGAACCACAGCTAATCTTTTTTGAAATACAATTAAACTTTTTCGAATTACAATTAGAATCTCCGAATTACATTTGATGTATTTCGAATTACAATTGCCCAATAAACCAAACGATACCGTTATGATATCGAAGCAATATCACCTGGGTGATATTCATTATCATAAGTGATTATTATAAGTGATACGAAAACGATAGTGTTTTCGTTCTAAAGTGTACCTTTCCTTATGATATCGTTTTCCAATGAAAAAGTGATATCGTTTTCGCTATCGGTAGAACGATAGTAGAATCGCCTTTGTCCAGTCTAGTATCGAAAAAATATCGTTATTCCAGGCGATTATTATATCATTGGCGATATCGTTGGTGATATCATTGACGATATCGTTGGTGATATCGTTGATGATATAATAATCGATAGTATTAGCAATTATATTTTCAATATTTATTGAAAATATTAGTAAAACATGAGTACTTACGGTTTAGGATCCTTTAATAGTTAATTGTATCGAAGATGATTAAAAAAAAAAATATCATAAAAGCTTTTTTTGCTTTTAGAACAATTACATTTTAAATTCGCAAATTTTTTTAAATAAATAAAATAATTTTTGAAAATTTTTGAAGTTTATTTGAAATTCAAATATTCCAATTTTTGTTTGAAATTTATATTTTCATTAGTCGCTTCAAGTATCATATAGGTAATAACGCTTTCGCTATCATATCGTTCTTGTGTTTATTGGGTGATCTTTTTTGAATTAAAAATGGAATTTTGAAATTACAAATGGCATCTTCGAACTACAAGTACAATCTACATATGGAGTTTTTGAATTACAAATTGAATCTTAAAATTACAAAAAGAATTTTTGAATTACAATTGATCTATCTAGATTTACATCTGCAAATGGTGTAGTCTTAAGGTTTTGCTGCGAATTTGTTTTGCAAAAAGGTTAAAACGCTTTAACTTTTTATTTTACACTTTGTGGGTGGCGTGTGAATTTGTGTATTAAAACCAATTTTTATGTGTTTGTGAAGAAATTTATTTTGCTGTTGCGGTGTTTAACAAAAAAAAAAGTTGCATAAAAAGGCGAAAATCCTATTTTATTGTGTTGTGAACAAATGCAATTAAGTATTTATTAAACTGTTAATTTATTTTGGAAATATTATATTTGTATCATTTGATCATTGGTTGGACCTATTTCCGCATTCCAAAATAAATAAATTTAAAACCATATAAGTAATTTTCTTGAAAATTATTCTATGATAATGTCACAGTGCAACTAGTAAAGAAAAATGACCTCGAGCTGGAGTAACCCTAATCAAGATATAATATTTTAAAGAGCGAATTAAACAATTTTTATTCTTTAATAAAAATTAATCCGAATTATTAAATTATTAAAAAGTGTTTTTTTTTTTATTCAAAATTATTTGTATTCAAAATATTTTGGCTGTGGAGGTATTCATGAATTGGCCAAGTCGATTTTAACTTTTTTTTGTAATTTTTTAACATTATGGAGAATGTAATATAATTTAATACTCTAACTTGTTTTCTATGCATATTCTTGATAATTCGAGGTCTTAAGAATCTATGAACTTTTTTGCAGAATTAATTTCTAAAAATCAGAGTTTTTTCCAAAGGGACAAATTTGTATATCAGGGGAAAACTAGGAGTTTTTTTAAAAAAGACCTCTCTATGGGGAAAATGTGTCTTATAAATAAATTATTTTTCTGTAACAAAAATTCCTTAAAACTTATTTTTATCATCAGAAAATTTGTTTAAAATTAAATACATATTTAAGGTTTTTTACTAAAAATTCATTTTAAAACTTTAACCATAATTGAAAGTAAACACTTAAAAAATATATCACTTACCGTATTATTTACAAACAAGTAAAGTATTAAAAACATTACCTAAAATGATAAGAAAACAAATAATGTGTAAGTAGAGTAAAAACTCGTCTAAAGATTATAAGGATTCTATGATCTAAAGTAAAAACTAACACATGTTTACAATATGAATTGCACACAAAGATTTTAAAGAAAAATAAATAAGAAAATATTGAATTAACAGACATGGAAAAGAATGTTTACATTAAAACTGTAAATTAAACTTAATTAAATGTAGGCAAAGTTAAAAAAAAAAACAATTTTTGCCAACATTTTTTTAAAAAATTTTCAGAAAGAAAAATTTTTAGACAACAAATTTTTGAAAATTTTTTTAGTCCCAAAAATGATTTTAAAATTTTCTAAGTCTTGAACACATGATGAGAAAAATCATATTGAAATTTTATTTTTGCTTGCTAGTTATAACACCGTCCGACAAAAATGAAAAAAGTCGTTGAACACGAACTGGATAATATACGTTTGGAACTAGAGACTAAATGTATTAAAACGGTATTTACAGTTTTTCTTTTCGTGATCCTGTTTGCTTTTAAAAGGACTTCAAAGTTTTCGAGGATTAAATTTTATAAAATATTTTTTTAATATTTGTACTTGTCCTATCATGCCACTAGTGATAGCAAATTTACCTATTTTATTATTTTTACACATGAGTAAAATGGAATTAACTTACGTCCTTTCAAAAATGTATCCTTCAATATCATTCTAAATTTTCAACAAAATATTTTGATAATGTTTTTAAATGACTTTATTCAGATCCTTTTATCTTGATATGGCAAATTAAAAAAATACCATTTGCCAGCACCAGTGTTATCCTAGGACAATTATAAATATTTCAAAAATAATTTACAAAATGTATCCTTTAAAACTTTGAAGTCCTTTTAAAAGAAAACAGGATCAAAGAAACAGGATCACAAAATCAAAAACTGTAAATGCAGTTTTACTCCATTTGATCTCTACTTTCAGACGTATATCATAAGTTCATGTTTACCATTGGCTGTCGGACGGTGTAATCTAGGAAAAGAGCATTACTTGAATACTGTGGTTGTTTTTTGTAGATGTTGCTATGTAATGTCTTCAGGGCGAAGCAATGTAACAGAAAGTAAACAAATAAACAACCACTGTTCGTTCCCATTTTATAAATTATTTTTTTATAATAAACACATTCTTTAAAATCCCTGTTCTGAAAAAATTCCTTTTATTTAACTTTAAATACATACATATGTATGACTTCATTTCAACAATAAGAACAACAAAAAATTGTTACCCAGCAAAAACTTGGTAATGACACATCATTACCATTCTAATTACTTAGTAATGACAGAAAATTACCTTTAGCATTATTTTGAAATGTAAAATAAGGACTTATTAATAATGACTAACATAAGTCATTATAATAAAATAAAAAAATTTCAGAACTAGATTTTCACTTTTTGACTCACTGTACATTATTTTGAATAAAAACAAAATAAAATTAAATATTTTTTTATTTTTTTAAATTTTTTTTTAAAATAATTTTTTCATTACCTATAAGTATATATGTAATTAGTTATTAATATTGGTTTGATAATCATTACATTTGGCACATTTGCTTGTAAATGTAATGGGAAAGGTAATTCGAATCAGAAGTAGTTATAACTTTTGAATTTCCCATTACACATTTCATTACTTGGTAATGCAAGTTTTTGCTGGGTACACATGTTTTATTATAAATTTAATTAAAAATCTCTGTCATGAAAAGAGATGAAGCGGTAAAGAATTGATGCTTAAATATTTTCTGTACACCTAAGCACAAAAAAAAAGGGGAAACTGAACTTAAACTTTAATGAAAATACTTTTGAAAAACTTGAAAATTTTGGAAGAAAATGTATGCAGACATGTCTCTGAATCTAATATACAAATATAACAACTTCCAAAATGAAGAACATACTTACACTCTCCATCTTAAAGAAACAAAATTTCAAATAAGAAACGTAACGTAACAATTAAAATATGCACAACACGAGTAAACACAAAAAAAATATTCTTACTCAAGTAGTAAATATCCTTAAGGACTTTGTAGCAAAGAACAAATTTACAATAGCATGAAATGTATTTAATAGAGAAAAAAAGAAAGTAGTAGAACACTGAAAAAAAACCTTGTCAAATTACTAGAAATAGTCTCCTATACCCATTTTACCAAAATTTGAAAGTTTTCCTTGTATTTTAACAAATAATTTTCGATCGAAATTTAAATTTTTCTTTGTAATTTTACAATTTTTTTTAAAAATGTCCAAATTTCCGAGCTAATTTTAGAAAAAAAACTTATTGTAAGTTAAGTCACGAGAATTCCTAGTAACTATTATCGCATCAACAAAGTTGTAAATTTTTTTGGTAAAAAACTTGTAAAAAAAATTATTTTAAGAATTTTTTTTTGGTAATTTTATACACTCAAAAAAAAAACTGTAATGTTAGCAAAAAAAGCTTGTAAACCTACAAGAAAATTTGCTGATTTTGAACCCACAATTTTTTTGCTAAAGTTAGCAAAAATGTTTTGCCAATAATTAGTTAACAAATTTTTTTTTTTTGAACTTAGTTCATACACATCTGAGGACCCCATTGGGTTCGGACCCGATAGGTCCAGACCCCGATGGGCCTAGACCTAGTTGGGTTCCTTAAAAATCGTCATAGTTTTTGATCCAAAATTTGTGTCCGTTTCGCTCTACCTTGCTTAGTTTTTGAGATACGTGATTATAGGGGACCACTGGGGTCTTGAGAATTAAAAAACTCGATAACTTCAAAAATATTACTCGGAAAGCTTTTGACTATTTTGCAGTCTTGTTCTACGTGTTGAGAGCTACAAAAATGCTTTTGTACTTTTTGTTGTGTCGGCAATATTTACCGAGATATGAGCATTTTTAAATTTTCGGGAATGCTAACTTTTTTGGATCCAAAGTTAGGGCCCATTAGGGTCCACACATGTGAAGAGGACCGGCGATACTATGGAGAGCCCGAGAACCAAAAATGGCCTCCATTTTGCTCTATCTGGATTAGTTTCCGAGATAGCGCCATTTTAAGTTTTCTGAAAATAAAAAAAAAATTTACCATTAATTTTGCTAATATTAGCAAAAAAAAGCTTGTAAAAATTTGGTCAACCAAATTTTAAATCTAGCAAAAAAAATTAGTTCAAATTTTGTTTAAAATTGCTAATGCGCTAAATGAAGTTTACAATATATTTTTGCTAACATGCTAATCTCAACTAAAAATTTGCTAAAAGTTAGCTAACCAGCATTAGCAAAAAAAAATTATTAAATCTACTAATGTATTATTTTGAGTGTAAGATTTTTTTTTTGAGTGTAGTAAGTAAAAAAATGACAACACATAGACATGCATATATAGACAGATATAGTCATTTAAATAACCCAGCAAAAATTAAAAAAAAAACTTTGTAAAATTACCAAAAAAACCTTTGTAAAATTACTAAAAAAAAATATTTTAGGGATTTAATTTTTTTTTTTTGTAAATTAACAAAAAAAAATTCTAAGAAATTAGTTTTTTTTTTATTTTTTGCCTACAACCTAATTACAATGAGAAAAGGTATATACAACAAATTGGGATAATTTCAACAAACTGTTTAATTTTACTTGAAATTAGTTGAAATTTACTCAAATTATGGTAGTAAATAATTGTAATTTATTTAAATTTTTATAATTTATAGAATGATTGGCACCAGGTTACACCCTTTAAAATTACAATTTTTGTAAAATTACAAAAAAAAAACTTTGTTAAATTACCAAAAAAAAAATTTTGTAAAACTTCAAAAAATAAGACTTTAATTTTTTGTAAATTAAAAAATATTTTACGAAGAAATTTTTATTTTTTTTGTAATTTTTGACTACACTCTAATTTAAATAAGAACATTTACCTATCCAAGTTCCAAGTTAATAACAAAATTTCTCACTGGGACACTTCACAGCTGATAGAGTAAGACGATTCGTTGAGTACTCACGTTAAAAACAAAACGTAAGTAAAATAATGTTCCGACAGGAAGGATGTGAGGTAAAATGTTTGAACAAGTCCTAAAAGATGAAAATGAAGACGGTGTTGAAGTAGCAAAGCAGCAAATAGGTAGTTAAAAGATGTTGTTGAGTAGCATGATTGTACGTGTTTAAGGCAACAATAAGGAAGTACTAAATATAAATATGTATAAAATACATTATATGTAGTGCTGTTGTCAGTTCTATTACAGTTACATACATTTCGCTCCTTTACTTGTATAGTGTCATAACTCAAAAAATAAGTTTTTTGAGTTAATGATGCAGAATTATTCGTTATATCGTGCTTTATATTGTGTCAAAAAATCGTATTAATATCTTTAAAACTCACCGTTTGAGAAGAGTACACGCCATTATTACATTTTCTATGTACCGGCCTTTTTCAGTTAAAAACCAGTTTCTATAGTAAACTTTAAACGTGTTTTCTGCAAAATCAAATATTTTGAGTTGTGACACTATACAAGTAAAGGAGCGATTTCTTAAGGTAAATAAATGCTATGTCGATGAAATGGTTAACATTTTTAGTTACTTTTTGCAAACAATTTTCAAAGAAAAAATCAAAGGCGTAGTCGAGAACTACAAAAATTTTATCGAATCTTGTCAAGGTGAAAAGATTCGAAATATGAAAACTTGTTAATGATGATGACTGCCCGATAACTGACTAATGACTGACAGATGACTAACTGAAGACTGACTGACTGACTGAATGAATGCCCGATAACTGACTAATGACTGACAGATGACTAACTGATGACTGACTGACTAATTGACTGACTGAATGCCCGATAACTGACTAATGACTGACAGATGACTAACTGATGACTGACTGACTGACAGACTGATTACTTTCAAACGAATAACTGATGACTTACCGATTACAGCCTGATGACTGACTTTTAACTGATGACTCTTTTTATAGTAAAAAGTTTGTCAAAATCTGACAACTTTTTACTGTCAAAAGTTTGTCAGAATCTGACAAATTTTTTTAGTAAAAAGTTTGTCTAAGTCTGACTGATTCTCAGAAAAAAAAGGTTTGTCAGAATCTGACAAATTTTAGGCTTTAACAACCCACCTTAACTTAACAAAAAAGTTTGTCAGAATCTGACAACTTTTTATAGTAAATGTTTGCCACAACCTGATAACATTAAATAGTTAAAAGTTTGTCAGGCAACTTTTTTTTGTAAAAAGTTTGTCGGACAATTTTTTTTAGTAAAAAGTTTGTCAGACAACTTTTTTTAGTAAAAAGTTTGTCAGACAACTTTTTTTAGTAAACAGTTTGTCAGACAACTTTTTTCAGTAAAAAGTTGGTCAAACAACTTTTTATAGTAAAAAGTTTATTACACAACTTTTAATAGTAAAAAGTTTGTCAGACAACTTTTTATAGTGAAAAGTTTGTCAGACAACTTTTTATAGTAAAAAGTTTATTACACAACTTTTTATAGTAAAAAGTTTGTCAGACAACTTTTTATAGTAAAAAGTTTGTCAGACAACTTTTTATAGTAAAAAGTTTGTCAGACAACTTTTTATAGTAAAAAGTTTGTCAGACAACTTTTTATAGTAAAAAGTTTGTCAGACAACTTTTTATAGTAAAAAGTTTGTCAGACAAATTTATTTAGTAAAAAGGATGTCAGACAACTTTTTTTTGTAAAAAAATTTACAGTTTTTATAGTAAAAAGTTTGTCAGACAACTTTGTTAAGTAAAAACATTGTCAAACAACTTTTTATAGTTAAAAGTTTGTCAGACAAATTTTCATAGAAAAATAGTTGTCAGACAACTTTTTTTAGTAAAAAGTTTGTCAGACAACTTTTTACAATAAAAATTTTGTCAGACAACTTTTTATAATAAAAAGTTTTTTCAGACAACTTTTTATAATAAAAATTTTGTCAGACAACTTTTTATAATAAAAAGTTTGTCAGACAACTTTTTATAATAAAAAGTTTATCAGACAGCTTTTTATAATAAAAAGTTTATCAGACAACTTTTTATAATAAAAAGTTTATCAGACAACTTTTTATATTAAAAAGTTTCTCAGACAACATTTTATAGTAAAAAAGTTTGTCAGGCAACTTTTTAAAGTAAAAAGTTTGTCAGACAACTTTTTATAGTAAAAAGTTTTTCAGACAACTTTTTATAGTAAAAAGTTTTTCAGACAACTTTTTATAGTAAAAAATTTTTCAGACAACTTTTTATAGTAAAAAGTTTTTCAGACAAATTTATAGTAAAAAGTTTGTCAGACAAATTTTATAGTAAAAAGTTTGTCAGACAACTTTTTTAGTAAAAAGTTTGTCAGACAACTTTTTTAAATAAAAAGTTTGTCAGACAACTTTTTTAATTAAAAAGTTTGCCAGACAACTTTTTTAAGTAAAAAGTTTGTCAGACAACTTTTTTAAGTAAAAAGTTTGTCAGACAACTTTTTTAAGTAAAAAGTTTGTCAGACAACTTTTTTAAGTAAAAAGTTTGGCAGACAACTTTTTTAAGTAAAAAGTTTGGCAGACAACTTTTTAAGTAAAAAGTTTGTCAGACAGCTTTTTTAAGTAAAAAGTTTGTCATACAACTTTTTTAAGTAAAAAGTTTGTCAGACAACTTTTTTAAGTATAAAGTTTGTCAGACAACTTTTTTAAGTAAAAGGTTTGTCAGACAACTTTTTTAAGTAAAAAGTTTGTCAGACAACTTTTTTAAGTAAAAAGTTTGTCAGACAACTTTTTTAAGTAAAAAGTTTGTCAGACAACTTTTTTAAGTAAAAAGTTTGTCAGACTACTTTTTTAAGTAAAAAGTTTGTCAGACTACTTTTTTAAGTAAAAAGTTTGTCAGACAACTTTTTTAAGTAAAAAGTTTGTCAGACAACTTTTTATAGAAACAAGTTTGGCAAACGATTTTTTATAGTAAAAAGTTTGTCTGACAACTTTTTTAGTAAAAAAATTCCCCCATAATTTTTATAATAAAAAGTTTGCCCAACAACTTTTTATAGTAAAAAGTCTGTAAGACAATTTTCTTAGTATAAAGTTTGACCAACAACTTTTGTAGTAAAAATTTTGTCAGACAAATTTTTATAGTAACAAGTTTGTCAGACATCTTTTTATAGTAAAAAAATTGTCAGACATCTTTTTATAGTAAAAAGTTTGTCAGACAACTTTTTATAGAAAAAAGTTTGGCAGACAACTTTTTATAGTAAAAAGTTTGTCAGACAACTTTTTTTTAGTAAAAGGTTTGTCTGACAACTTTTTTTAGTAAAAAGTTTGTCTGACAACTTTTTATAGTAAAAAGTTTACAGTTTTTATAGTAAAAAGTTTGTCAGGCAACTTCTTATAATAAAAAGTTTGTCAGACAACTTTTTTTAATAAAAAGTTTGTCATACAACTTTTTTTAATAAAAAGTTTGTCCCACAACTTTTTATTTTAAAAACAAACAACTTTTTTTAGTAAAAAGTTTGTCTGACAACTTTTTTAGTACAATGTTTGTCAGACAACTTTTTTTTAGTAAAAAGTTTTTCAGACAACTTTTTTAGTAAAAAGTTTTTCAGACAACTTTTTTTAGTAAAAAGTTTGTCTGGCAACTTTTTTTAGTAAAATGTTTGTCAGACAACTTTTTTTAGTAAAAAGTTTATCAGACAACTTTTTATGGTAAAAAGATTGTCAGACAACATTTTATTGTAAAATGTCTGTCAGACAACTTATTATAGTAAAAAGTTTGTCGGACAACTGTTAATAGTACAAAGTTTCTCAGACAACTTTTTATAGCAACAAGTTTCTCGGACAACTTTTTATAGTAAAAAGTTTCTCACACAACTTTTTATAGTAAAAACTTTGTCAGACAACATTTAATAGAGTTTGTCCGATTTTTTTAACGCCTCTGTTTTTTCCTTCCTGCTTTTCCTGTTTATATTATTTTTGAGTGTTTGCCGGAGTATTTTTACTCTGTTAAGATGCTTAGCTACCAGGATTAAAGAGTCACTTAAGTTAAATGCATTGAAAATAAAGCCAAAAGAAGCGTGTAAAAATATTTAAGACCACGTTACCGTTTTAACTTTATTCCATCATCAGTAATACTTCATTTAAAATTCTATACTTTTTTTTTGTGTGAACGTTCGTTGCGATACATTTGTATGTCCTTACGATATCCTTGAGTTAAACTTAAGAGTTTATATTTTTTTTCGAATTTTTTTTTATATTTAATTTTGTGCTTTTGTGCATTTTTAAATGTTTGTTGATTTAGCGGAATGTAAATTTTTGTGTACACTTTTTGTAAAGTAGCACTTTTTCTTATTTCTTAAATGGATTAAGTTATCAAGGACTAAAGAGGGGAAGGAGAAAACAAGAGTTGGGGGGAAAAAAGAGATAAAGAAATTTAATGTTGTAGGTTTTTTTGTGAAAAAAAAATAAAGAAAATAAATACTCAATGTTCATACGGAAGTTAAAAAAATTTTAACTAAATTAAATAATTATTTTTTGTATAATTTAAAATTTAATTACAAATTTATTTATAAATTTGTACCCAAACTGCAGCATAAAAATTGTTCATTTATATTTTTCTTCAAACTTTCACTTTCCTGTGGTCCTTTATTAGAGTCCTTAATTAAGGACTTTTTTTGCTTTTTTTTATTTTATAGTAAACACAAAAGACTCTTATGGGTATTAAACAATTAAATGTGAATAGTCCAACTAAAACTAAAAACACAATTTCATTTTACTGTTTATTTTTCTATATAGAAAACATTTTCAACAACAGCATTAATTTAATTTGTCACACTTTATGAGGTCTCCAATACAGACAGACCAACCAACACACATACACATTGTCTCAATACTTTTACATTGTCAGGAAAAAAAGGGATCCTTTTTGCCGAAAGAGAATGAAATTAAAACAAAAAGAAGTAAAACTAATGTTGGACTATCTCAACTTTACACTTAAACCACAATTGAAAAGTTCTCGGTATTTTCCCAGTCGGCAAAAAAAATCACACCTGACATACTGCTGACTCTCCCTTTATAAAATTGCTGACATCTTCATACAATTTTTCAAAATGTCATCAATGACATGTCAGCAGTTGGTCAGCGGTTGTTTAAACGAATTGTTAGTGGCCACCGATACTGGTGGACACTGCTGACCAACTGCTGACATGTCATTGATGACATTTTGAAAAATTGTATGAAGATGTCAGCGATTTCATAAAGGGAGAGTCAGCAGTATGTCAGGTGTGCTCTTATTTTGCCAACTGGGTTTAGCTTTTGCTTGGCAAAAGCCATTATGTCTTTCAATTTCCTACATTTTTTTCTGGTTTTGTTTTAAACGGAAGTTACCTGCTGTTGTTTTTATAACAAATAATAAAGTCTATTTAGTAACTTACACATACACACACATACAGAAATCTCTTACTCCTTTTGTGTTTTAGAGAAATCCCTAAAGTCCATCATTTCCTATTAGTTTTCATGAAGCTTTTAAGTGTCCCATGTGGTTGTTCTGTAGATTAAATTGGCATCTTTTATTTTATTTGTTTATTTTTTTTTTTTTGTTGTTTTAATTTATAATTTTGTGTAGGTATTGTTAACGGAAAATATGAGATAGTTTTATCAAAGTGTCCAGGTAACTGAACACTAGAGTTTTTTTCTGATCGGAAACGGCTACCCAAGAAAAGTGGCCAAGCCATACCAGAAACATGCCTGGAAAATATTTTTGGAATCAGTAAATATCTTCGGTTTGTTCTTTGGGGTTAAAATTTGGCTTTAAAAAAAATTTGTTCACACAATGAAAAAAAAAAACAAGTAAGAAAACTTTAGTCGGTCAAGACCGGCCATATAATACCCTACACCGGTGTTTCCCGAAAAATAAGTCCCAAGTTCAAACATGGACCAATGGGATCTATCTTTTGTTAAATCATTACTAAGTGTAAAAAACACCCACAAACCAAGCTTTAGCGAATTTGGCTTCTATTTGTTGCAAATACATCGCTTTAACTGAATATCGGGTCCAAAAATGTTCCGATAATAATCAGTTTTGATAAGGTTTTTAAAGTACGCGTTTAATACATTTTTGATTTTCATGAAATTTGAGAGATTTTTGTGAATATTGGGAAGGTGGTTAGTATGGGGGCTACAAGAAGAACTGGTCCGATTACTTTAAAATTCGGCATAGTGATTTGTGAATACAAAACACGATTACCTGCCAAATTTCGATGGAATACCTTTATAAAACCGTTGTTAGAGTCATTTGAGGCAAATTACAAGTAAGAAAATTATAGTCGGTCTAGACCGACCATATAATACCATACACCAGAGTTTCCCGGAAAATAGGTTACAATTTCAAACATGGACCGATTAGATCTCTATTTTGTCAACTCTTTAATAAGTGTAAAAAACCCTCACAACGCAAATTTGAGTGAAATAGACTTCTTTTTGTTGATAATAAACCGCTTTAACTGAATATTCATGAAATTCAAGAGATTTATGTGAAAATCGGGAAGGTGGTTTGTTTATGGGCTACAAGAAGAACTGGTCCGATTTCTTTAAAAATCGGAATGGTGATTTGTGTAGATGAAACATGACTCTCTGCCAAATTTCAAAACGATAAATATTATAATACAGTTAATAGAATCATTTGAGTCAAAACTAAAGGGGACCGTTGTATGGGGGCTAGGTCTTAATATGGACCGATTTTTCCAATTTCAATAGGCTTCGTCCTTGGGCCAAAAGAGGCTTAAGTTTCAAATTTCAAATCAATTGATTAAAAATTGCAACCTGTGTCGTGTTTACACCGTTTACATGGACAGACAGCTAAATCGACTCAAAAAGTGATTCTGAGTCGATCGGTATACTAAAAGTGGGTGTAGGACCAATATTTCTAGTAGTTAAAAACATCAGCACAAACTCATTATACCCTGTACCACAGTGTGGTGTAGGGTATACTAAATTTAGAAAAAAGCACGATGTCCTTTATAAGGCTTAACATTTTTTTAGAAAAGAACACAAAAACATAAATTTTTGGGCAAAATAAAAAAAAACACACATTTTATAAGTTCGTCATTCCGTTTGTAACACCTCGAAATATTGGTCTAGGACCCCATAAAGTATATACAGTGGGCGACAATACATTGGAAATATTCATTATTTACTCAATCTGGACTCTATTAAGCTTAAATTAAAGCTCGGTAAATTACACCGCTCTACAAATCTGAGGTTTGTCGCTTCGTTTTGGATGAAACCAAAAAAAGTTAATTGGGTTTGGTGCCCCGATTTCAAAACGGTCACTCAAATTTTTGTATCACGTCACAATTTTGAGAAAATCGAGGTTAAAATGTCAAAAATTGCCCATTTTGACCATTTTTGAACGCCTATAAAATAAGATCCTGACATGCAAATGACTTGGTATTAAGCTCATTCGAAAGTGTGTAATTTTCTCTTTCAGACAAGATCAAATCTTCTTGGAATTTAATTTTCTAAAGTGGTAAAAAAATCATTAGCCACAAGTTCTTTAAATCTAAAATTTACGTATGAATTTGTATTGAAATTTGTTAAAAAAACACTGTGTAAATAAACTAAATATTGAAAAAATTTAAGGTTTTTTGCTAATGATTTTTTTACCATTTTCGAAAATTAAATTTTTAGAACATTTTATCTAATCTTTAAGAGAAAATTCCAGGCTTTCGATTGAGCTTGATACCAAGTCATTTGCATGTCAGGATCCTTTTTTATAAGCTTTTAAAAAGGGTCAAAAAAGCCCTTTTTCGGCACTTTAACCGCGAATTACTCAAAATCCTGACGTGATAGACAAATTTGGGCTCCGGATTTGGAATCAGAGCAGCAGACACTATCTTAATCACTAACCAGAATCCAATACGCATTTTCTTGTTGAGCTGTGTTACCTACATAATTTTTTTTAAATAATACTCGTTTGATAATAGACTGGTTCCATTTTAAATAGCATAGGCAATCAGCCGATGGTGGTTCAATTTATCCAAAAATTAATATATCCATTCTTCTGATTTTTATTGAATTTCGGTTTTTGTTATTTAGTCGAAATTGTGAATGGTTCGCGTTTTATCGCTGTTCAAAGTTGGTATTTTGCAACAATTTTATGAAAAATACATAATGTTTAAATGATCGTATCTTTGGAACGCATCATCCGATTGTCACGAAATAAAGCGCAAAATAATGGTTATGTCCTGGTCTTAAAATAGAATTTTGAAAAAGGATAGGATGCTTTGCAAAAAGGATATTGAAATTAAAAAAATGTCCTTAATTTGCAAATATCTCAAAATGCGTATCTTTAATTTTCCTATATTTTTTTGCACATATAGCCCTAAATATACTTAACAACATATGCAAATCCCAAATTGGGATGGTAAGCGGTTTAATTGTAAACGCGGTTTCATGAAACGCCTTATTGATTTTTGTTAATAACTCTCGTTTACAAATGAAAAACAATTTCTGCGCACTAACCGCGAATAATTTTTTTATATGTATTTTTGATCGCTAAACTCAAAAATTTCATCAAAAGAACATTTCGCGAATAACTTTTTGTTTAATGAATTTTTTAGCGTTTTTTGGAGGTATTTTGACTATTTTTCTTATATCTTAAGTTCTGTTTATCTGATCTTCTCGCAATAAAAACCAAACTAAAGATAATCAAATTTCCAACAAATCCTACATTCATCATTTTTTCATAAGTTCATAGCTTTACGCGCAAATAATTTTTTTAGCGTTATTTGGAGGTATTTTGACTATTTTTCTTATATCTTGAGTTCCGTTCATCTGATCTTTTCGCAATAAGAACCAAATTAAAGACAATCAAATTTCCAACAAATTCTTCATCCATTATTTTTATATCAGTTCATAACTTTACGCGCAATAGGCAAACATATGACTAAAATAAGTTTTTTGATTAACAAATCATTTAAAAAAAGTTTAAGAAATAGAAATCTTTGCAATTAATTGCATCTTTTTATTTATCTGCAAAGCCTGAACATTGAGAAATATAATAAAGTTGATTTGATGAAAATCTATAGGTTTACTCCGAAGTTATCACAAATTGTATGAATATACATGATAAAATACAAAAAAAAATGATCATTTTTTACAATTCCTGTTTTTAAAATTTTTAAAAAATGAGCTTTGTTAATAAAAAAATAGTTTTTCCTTGTTTGCCTATTGCGCGTAAAGTTATGAACTGATATAAAAATAATGAATGAAGGATTTGTTGGAAATTTGATTGTCTTTAATTTGGTTCGTATTGCGAAAAGATCAGATGAACGGAACTCAAGATATAAGAGAAATAGTCAAAATACCTCCAAATAACGCTAAAAAAAATTATTTGCGCGTAAAGCTATGAACTAATGAAAAAATGATGAATGTAGGATTTGTTGGAAATTTGATTATCTTTAGTTTGGTTTTTATTGCGAGAAGATCAGATAAACAGAACTTAAGATATAAGCAAAATAGTTAAAATACCTCCAAAACACACTAAAAAATTCATTTGACAAAAATGTATTCGCGAAATGTTGTTTTAATGAAATTTTTGAGTTTAGCGATCAAAAATACATATAAAAAAATTATTCGCGGTTAGTGCGCAGAAATTGTTTTTCATTTGTAAACGAGAGTTATTAACAAAAATCAATAAGGCGTTTCATGAAACCGCGTTTACAATTAAACCGCTTATCACCCCAATTTGGGATTTGCATATGTTGTTAAGTACGTTTTGGGCTATATGTGCAAAAAAATATAGGAAAATTAAAGATACGCATTTTGAGATATTTGCAAACTAAGGACATTTTTTTAAATTCAATATCCTTTTTGCTAAGCATCCTATCCTTTTTCAAAATTCTATTTTAAGTACAGGACATAACCATGGTTTTGCGCTTTATTTCGTGATAATCGGATGATGCGTTCCAAAGATACGATCATTTAAACATTATGTATTTCTCATAAAATTGTGGCAAAATACCAACTTTGAACAGCGATAAAACGCGAACCATTCACAATTTCGACTAAATAACAAAAACCGAAATTCAATAAAAATCAGAAGAATGGATATGTTAATTTTTGGATAAATTGAACCACCATCGGCTGATTGCCTATGCTATTTTAAATGGAACCAGTCTAAAAGAACACAAAAATATAATTTTTGGGGCAAACTAAAAAAAAAACTCATTTTTTGCCAGAAAAGAAAACATCATAAGTTTATTATATCCTCCACTCTAGTGATAGAGGGTATACATAAGTTTGTGATTCCGTTTGTAACACTTCACAATAATGGTCTAGGACCCCATAAAGTATATGGGGCATTCCATGTCAAATCGGACACTTTGAAAATTTTTTTTTTAGATTTTCCCAATTTGTTTACAGTTTTTAGTACCCTTCGAAAACTCCTTCGTGGTAAATTTTCAAAATTTTTTGAAGGCTCGTTCAAAAGATATCGATTTTTTAAAAATTGGTAGTTTGTTCCTTTACTCAAACTTCTTTTACTCATAACTTCTTCAATAATGGTCCAAATTTCAATTTTTTTTTTTTTTAAAAATTTTTGTTTTTTACGTACTTTAAAAAAAAAAATCAAAAAAAAATCTTAAACGCGTTGTAAGCGATTTTTAAGTTTTAAAAATTAAATCTCATTTTTGAAAATGTTTGTACTCTTTGAATTTTTTGAAATTTTTTTGTGTAAAACTTCTATCAATTCTACAAATTTTTTGCCCAGGAAGATCGTGGGATTAGTAATAACCGTTATCCCACGATCCTCCTGGGCAAAAAATTTGTAGAATCGATAGAAGTTTTACACAAAAAAAAATTTTAAAAAATCGAAGAGTACAAACATTTGTAAAAAATGAGATTTAAATTTTAAAACTTAAGAATTTTTTTTTTTTTTTTTTTTAAGTACGTAAAAAAACAAAAATAAAAAAAAAAAAAAAATTGAAATTCGGACCATTATTGAAGAAGTTATGAGTAAAAGAAGTTTTAGTAAAATCAAAAAAATCTGAAAATTTACCACGAAGGAGTTTTCGAAGGGTACTAAAAACTGTAAACAAATTGGGAAAATCTAAAAAAAAAAAAATTTCAAAGTGTCCGATTTGACATGGAATGCCCCATATATTCATGATCCTCGATCGATTTTAAGACTATCTAGCTATGTCCGTCCATCTCTCCGTATATCTGTCTGTTGAAAACACGCAAACTTTTGCAGTCCAGCGAAATCAGTACAGTGCACCACTGCAGTGGTTCAAAAATTATGAGCAAAAGACTGAATTTCGGCAAGGGTTTTTCGTGAATTTACGAGATAAAAAAACACGCTAACTTTCAAAAGACAATTCTGAGGACGCTGAAGCTTGTCACATATATTTGCCGTTCCCCTGGCCTAGTACTGAATTTCAGCCAAATCGGTCCAGTGGTTCCAAAGTTATTAGCAAAACCGTGAATTTCAGATTAGTTTCACCTACACTCAAAAAAATAAAACTGTAAAGTTAACAAAATTGTTTTTGTTAACTCGAGTTTACTGGCTTTTTAGCAAATTTTTAGTTTAAATCAGCGTTTTAACTACTTTTTTTAGTTAAGTTCAATTTACAAAAATACTAGTTTTGTACAAATTTTGAATTAATTTTTTTTGTTGACTGAGTTTACGAATTTTTACTAATTAATTTGCTGATTTTTTGTAACATTTTTGTGTAGCCTCCTATGCAAATCTCATAAGTCCTACTTAAGTTGAACTTAATGCTGTGAAAAAAATAAGAAAAAATAAGTGAAGTGTTAGTGTTTAAAACCAATATTTAACAAACTTAAAATTTTTTACAAAAAGTTTAGCTGAATTCAACTAATAAAAAATATTACGAAATATTCAGCTGAATTTTTAGTTAAAATTACGTTTTTTTTGCTACATTCATTCTACAAAAAGTTAACTAAATATTTTTTGTTAAATTAACTAGAAATTTAGTAGGTTCGAAATCAGGTGTTTTTTTAGTTAATATTAACTAAATTTTTTGCTAACTTTACAGTTTTTTTTTTTGAGTGTAAAATTCATGAGTTGAAAACCCGTTTAACATGTTTTAAAAACATTGGTAAGTCAAAAAAATATTTTACAACGTGTTTTTGTCACTCAAAAAAAAGATAAACTCGAAAAAAATTTTACACTCAAAAATAATTTACACTCAAAAAATATTTAGTAATTTTTTTTTTTTTCAAAAATTACTTAAAAAAAAATTTTTTTTACACAAAATAATGTATTTGTAATCACTACCCAGCAAAAAAAGTGCGGAGTACTTCTATTTGGAGAACTTTAAAACTATAACAAATGTAATGAAATACAACAAAATAACAAAAAACACAAGAAAAAATCGCAAAGGACTTCTTTTCTACTCCATAAAAAGTTGATATTCAGCTCTAAACCCATTACCTTCCGCGACACTCCCATACAAAATTAAGTAGATATTCAGTAGATAAAAAGTACTCCGAGCTTTCAAACAACTTCCAACTACTTCCCTGGAGTAGTTCTTATCTACTGAATATCTACTTACATTTGTATGGAGGTGTCGCGATAGGTAATGAGTTAAGAGCTGAATATCTATGAATTCTGGAGTAGAAAAAACTGTTTGTGTGTTTTTGTCTTGTGTTTTTTGTTATTTTTGTTGTATTTCATTACATTTGTTTTAGTTTTAAAGCACTCCACTGGGAAGTAGTAATGACTTTTTTTGCAGGGTATCACTTAAAAAGGACATCACTATCACTTAAAAAGGACATTGTGGAGGGTATTTATAGATTCGGCCAAGTCGAATTTAACTTTTCTACTTGTTTTTTTAAGTTCTTCTATAGCGAGTCAAATGAAATAGAATGCTTCATATGTAAAGGATAAGTTTATTTTAACCCGTATGTTATTCACCTTTTTACAATTGTTTCTGTCACCAATTTCGTACCAGATGTGGTTTACATTTACTATTGTGTTAACAATTCTTTTCATTGTAAATTATATGTGAAAATTATTTTCAATTAGAAAATGTATAAAAAAGCACAGAATTTGTTTAAAATTATTTAAATTTATAAGAGTGTAAAATTCGTCGTGAAGGAAATGTTTTGTATAAAATTATATTTTTTTTCAAAAACAAAAAAATATTTCTTCACAATTTTTGATGTGTAAGAAAGCAAATTTCTTAATTTCATGTCAGATTCTATTATTTTATAGTAAAACAAGTAGCAAAGATAAATTCGACTTGGCCGAATCTATCAATACCCTCCACAATGCAATTTTTAAGTGATAGTAAATTTTCTAACGTGAAAAAATAACATTTTCGATAAGAAATATTTTATTTTGTTTAAAAAAAACTTTTTTTTAAGTAATTTAAAAAAAAAAATTACTAACTTTTTTTGGAGTGTACAATTTTTTTGAGTGTAAAATTTTTTTTGGGTGTAAAATTTTTTTCGAGCGTTTTTGTTTTCCTTTAGTGCAAAAATATTTTTGAGTGACAAAAATACGTTGCAAAATATTTTTGTGACTTAAAACATGTTTAACGGGGTTTCAGCACGTGAATTTAAGGTAAAACTGATCTGAAATTCACGGTTTTGCCAATAACTTTTGAACGACTGGACCGATTTGGCTGTAATTCAAAACCAACCAGGCCAGGGGAACGCCAAATATATATGTGACAAGCGTCAGCATTATCAGAACTACTTTTCGAAAGTTAGCGTGTTTTTTATCTCGGAAATTCACTAAAAACCCTTGCCGAAATTCAGTCTTTTGGTCATAACCAGGGGCAGGACCTTCATCCACTAAAAAACTATGTTTTAGGCGCCTAAAATATGCACTAAAAAGTGTTGAAATATGCACTAAGAATCTTAAAATATGCACTAAAAATCATAAATATCCACTTGTTTTTTTACATTTATTAAAAAAATACAAGTGAGAGTGTTAAATTCAGCTGTGCCGAATCTTTTATACCCACCAAAATTAAAAAAATAAATAAAAAAAATTGTCAGGGGCGTTTTTTTTGGAGGGCGTGATGGGGTTCAGTGGGGGACTTTGAGAGCACCTTTCCATAGCGATAAATGTACCAAATGTTTCATTTATTTAACAAAAATATAAAAAACATTTTAAAAAAGTGTACTTTTTCAGATGTTGGTTCAGTTCCTCAAGGGGGAACTTTTTTCCCCCTGGCCCGATTTTGCCCATTCACGAACTTAACCTGCCTATGAATATGAGGCATATTTGTGACAAACTTCAGGAGTCTAGCTGTTTTATTTTGGACTGCATTGTGTTATCTACAGACAGACGGACGGACGGACAGACGGACATTCACAGAATGTCTTAGAATCGATCATAGATCAATAATATATATACTTTATGGGGTCCCCGACCTATATTTCGATGCGTTACAAACGGAATGACAAAGTGAGTATACCCCCATACTGTGGTTGGAGGGTATAAACATAAAATTTGAATTCAGTCTGGCATTTTAAGCTTAGATATGCATACATACAGTGTGTATAAAATGTTATTAAAAAAATAAAAATTATCTAAAAAAATTTAATAATTGCTTTAATGCAAAAAAAAAAAAAAAATATCCAAAAAAAATCTTAAAAATAGCTAAAAATACTAAAAAATAGCTAAAAAAGAAAAATTTATACAAAATATGACCTAAAAATATGCATTTATAGCGAAATAATAGCAAAATATTCAAAAATATGCATTTTAAGCAAAATATGCAAAAATATGCACTAACGAATCGATTCCATTTTAAGGCAATTTCTTTGATTCGCAAAGATATCTTGTTTATGATGTTCTATGACCAAAGGGAAAAAACATGCATTTGCATGAAAGTCCTCTCCTTGGTCATAACTTTTTAACCACTAAGCCGATTTCGCTGGATTGCAATACCAACCTGACCAGGTAAATGCCCAACATATATGTCAAACTTCAAGAGCCTCCGAAAAGTCTTTCAAAAGTTAGCGTGGTTTCAACAGACAGACAGACGGACGGACATCGCTAGATCGTCTTAAAATCGATCGAGAATCATGAATATACATACTTTATGGGGTCTTAGACCAATATTTAGAGGTGTTACACACGGAATGACAAACTTATATATACCCTCTATCACTAGAGTGGAGGGCATACAAATTGTATAAAAAGTTTTTCAGAATCTGCCAACTTTTTACTATAAAACGTTTTTTATGGTAAAAAGTTTTTCAGAATCTGAAAATTTTTACAGTAAAAAGTTTGTCAGAATCTGAAAACTTTTTAAAGTTAAAAGTTTATTAAAAACTGACAACTTGTTATAGCAAAAAGTTTATCAAAATCTGCCAACTTTTTATAGTAAAAAGTTTTTCAGAATCTGACAGCTTTTTATAGTAAAAAGTTTGACAAAAAGTTTTTTAGAATATGAAAACTTTTTATAGTCTTTCTGAACCTGAAAACTTTTTATAGCAAAAAGTTTTTCAGAATCTGACAATTTTTTTATGGTAAAAAGTATGTCAGAATCTGAAAACTTTTTATAGTTAAAAAAGTTTATTAGAAACTGACAACTTGTTATAGCAAAAAGTTTATCAGAATCGGACAACTTTTTATAGTAAAAACAATTTGTAAGAATCTGACATCTTTTTATAATTAACAATTTGTCAGAATCTGACACCTTATTATAGTAAAAAGTTTGTCAGAATCTTACAACTTTTTTTAAGGTAAAAAGTGTGTCAGAATCTGAAAACTTTTTATAGTAAAAAGTTGGTCAGAATCTGAAAACTTTTTATTGTTAAAAGTTTATTAGAAACAAACAACTTGTTATAGCAAAAAAATTCTCAGAATCTGACAACATTTTATAGTAAAAAGTTTGCCAGAATCTGACAACTTTTTATAATAAAAATTGTTTGAAAACTGACAACTTTTTATAGTAAAAAGTTTCTCAGATTCTGACAACTTTTCGTAGTAAAAAGTTTGTCACAATCTGACCACTTTTTATAGTAAAAAGTTTGTCAGAATCTGAAAACTTGTTATAGTAAAAAGTGTCAGAATCTGATAACCTATTATAGTTAAAAGTATCAGAATCTGACAACTTTTTTTTGGCAATATTTGTCAGATTCTAACAAAAAACATAGAAAAAATCATAGAAAGTTTTTGAAAAAAAAAATTTTTCTTCAAAATATTTTTGTTCTAAATTTTGGTTACAACAAATCTTTTCCGTTTCTTTAAAATTTTATGAAATATAAATTTTTCCAGACTAAAAATTTAAAAAAAGCTTTTAAATAAAATAATCTCAAGATCTATAAAACAAGTTTAAATACCTTTTAAGGTTGTAAATGCACAAGAAAAATATATTTAATAAGTGATTGTAAATGTTGCAAACAAAAAACTCAAAACACTCACACACATTTAAACTGTCGTTCACTTAAACAAGATATTGTTGACATTGTTGGCAATGTCAAGTGGTTCAACCCACCCATACCAACTGAAAAACACTACAACCACAACAACATTCATACTAAACAAATACTACAACTCATACACGTAAAAAAATAGAATAAGTATGTGGCAGTAACATATTAACAAGTTAAAATGACTGAGTGGACAATGACAAAAACGAACTGAAAAATATATTTAAAAAAAATACAATAAAAAAGGACGACTTAAAACGTGAAAAACCGCAATGTAAACGCCAGACTGACGCATTGTTATAATATTTCAAAAAATAAGGATTTCACTAACATCAAACAAGTAAAAATGTGTGGCCAAGTAACAAGAAAATCTTAAAGATAAATAAGAAAGAAGGATGTCATATGAAATAGGACGAAAACAACACAAAACACACACACATATACAAACCTTAAGTAGAAAATTACTTCAGAAAACGTAAGTAACCATCCGGTGTTTAAATGACCTTTGAGAATTTTGTGGTGACTACTAGAACTAGATAAAAAAGAAAATAAACATACCGGAGGCTATATGACCCAAAAGAGGAAAAAGAGGAGGATGACACAGGAGAATGCAAAGAAAAAATAAACACGCAACCAAGCACAACTGATGATGGAAACCCATTTAAAATGTATAAATGTAAAAAAAAAAAATTATAAGTAGCCATACTCAAAATAAGAACAAGTAACAATACAAAGTAATAAGCAGAGCTTAAAAGGATTCATTAATTTCATGATTTATTCAAAATTTTGACAATCTATTTTCTTTTAAAAAATTATCAGATTCTGTCAAATCAACAATCAAATCAAAAACTTTTTGACAAACTTTTTAGTAGAAAAAGCTTTCTAGCAAACTTCTTAGTTGTCAGATTCTCTCAAATTTTTTACTATTAAAAGTTGCCTGACAAACTTTTTACTATAAAAAGTCAGATTCTGACAACCTTTTTACTATAAAAAGTTGACATATTCTGACAAACTTTTTACTTTTAAAAGTTGTCAGATTCTAACAAATTTTTACTACAAAACGTTGTCAGATTTTGACAAACTTTTAACTATAAAAAGTTGTCTGATTCTGACAAAGTTTTTGTTATAAAAAGTTGTCAGATTTGACAAACTTTTTACTATAAAAAGTTGCCAGATTCTGACAAACTTTTAACTATAAAAAGATGTCAGATTCTGACAAAGTTTTCATTATAAAAACAGACTTTTGACTATAAAAAGTTGTCAGATCCTGACAAACTTTTTACTATAAAAAGTTGCCAGATTCTGACAAACTTTTTACCTTAAAAAGTTGTCAGATTATGACGAATTTTTTAATATAAAAAATTGTCAGATTCTGACAAACTTTTAACTATAAAAAGTTGTCATATTCTGACAAACTTTTTACTCTAAAAATTTGTAAGATTCTGACAAACTTTTTACTATAAAAATTTGGCAGATTCTAACAAACTTTTTACTTTAAAAAGTTTTCAGATTCTGACAAACCTTTTATTATAAAAAATTGTCAGATTCTGTAAAACTTTTTACTATAAAAAGTTGTCAGATTCCGACAGAATTTTGACTATAAAAAGTTGTCAGATTCTGACAAACTTTTAACTATAAAAAGTTGTCAGATTCCGACAAACTTTTAACTATAAAAAGTTGTCAGATTCTGACAAAGTTTTTATTATAAAAAGTTGTCAGATTCTAACAAAATTTTAAGTATGAAAAGTTGACAGATTCTGACAAACTTTTTACTATAAAAAGTTGTAAGTTATTGACAAACTTTCTACTATAAAAAGTTATCAGATTCTGACAAACTTTTTAATATAAAAAGTTGTCAGATTCTTGGATACTTTTCACTCTAAACTGGTAAACTTTTCACTGTAAAAAGTTGTCAGATTACGACAAACTTTTTTCTATAAAAAATTATCAGATTATTACAAACTGTTTACCAAAAAAAGATATCAGATACTGTCATAAATGTTTACTATAAAAAGTTGGTAGATTCTGACAAACTTTGAAAAAACTATAAAAAAATTTATTATAAAGAGTTGTCAAATTCTGACAAACTTTTTACTTTTTTTAATCAAATGTTTATTGTCAAACTTTTTTGTATAAAAAGCTTTCAGACAAACTTTTTAGTATAAAAAGTTTTCTAACAAACTTTGTAGTATAAAAAGTTTACTAACAAACTTTATACTAAAAGAAGTTAACAAAAATTTAGTATAAAAAGTTTTTTGACAAACTTTTTAGTAGCAACCTGACAAACATCATTGTCAGCAACCTGACAAACATTTTAGTATAATAAATTTTAAACTAAAAAATCGTATTACTGCAACAAGATGTCTGACAAGCTTTTTACTTTAACAGAGCTGTTTGACAAACTTTTCACTAAACAACGCTGTGTAACAAACTTTTAACTATAATTATTTTTGCACAAACTTTTTACTATAAAAAGATGACTGACAAACTTTTTACTACAAAATTGTCTGACAAACTTTTTACGAAAAGTTTTCTGTCTAACTGTTTACTTTAAAAAGTTGTCTGACACCCTTTTTACTATAAAAAGTTGTTTGACAAACTTTTTACTATAAAAAGTTTTCTGAAAAACTTTTTTCTATAAAAAGTTGCCTAACAAACTTTTTACTACAAAAAGTTGTCTGACAAACTTTTTTCTATAAAAATGTGTCTGACAAACTTTTTTCTATAAAAATGTGTCTGACAAACTTTTTTCTATAAAAAGTTGTCTGACAAACTTTTTACTAGAAAAAGTTGTCTGACAAACTTTTTACTAGAAAAAGTTGTCTGACAAACTTTTTACTAGAAAAAGTTGTCTGACAAACTTTTTACAAGAAAAAGTTGTCTGACAAACTTTGACTAAAAAAGTTGTCTGCCAAATTTTTTACGACAAAAACTTGTCTGACATACTTTTTTTCTAAAAAAAATTGTCTGCCAAACATTTTACTATATATAAAAAGGTGGCTGATAAATTCTTTACAATAAAAAAGTTGTCTGGCAAACTTTCTACTATAAAAAATTTGTCTCACAAAATTTGTCTGACAAACTTTTTACTATTAAAAATTTGTCTGACAAACTTTTTACTATAAAACAATTGTCTGACAAACTTTTTACTATAAAAAATTTGTCTGATAAACTTTTTACTATAAAAACTTTGTCTGACAAATTTTTTACTTTAAAAAATTTGTCTGACAATTTTTTTTATTACAAAAAAGTTGTCTGACAATTTTTTTTTTACTACAAAAAAGTTGTCTGGCGAACTTTTAGATATAAAAAAGTTGTATTAAAAATGTTTCAATAAAAAAGTAATTTGACGAATTTTTATACCCTCCAACCACAGTATGGGGGTATACTCACTTTGTCATTCCGATTGTAACGTATCGAAATATCGGTCGGGGACCCCATAAAGTATATATATTATTGATCCATGATCGATTCTAAGACATTCTGTGAATGTCCGTCCGTCTGTCTGTAGATGGCACGATACAGTCCAAAATAAAAGATCTAGCCTCCTGCAATTTGGCATGAATATGTGTTATGGTCCTAGGCAGGTTAAGTTCGTAAATGGGCAAAATCGGCTCAGGGAGAAAAAATTTCCCCCTTGAAGAACTGAACCAACCTCTGAAAAATACACTATTTTACATGTTTTTTTGTATTTTTGTTAAATAAATGAAACATTTGTTATATTTATGGGGATGAGAAGGTGCTCTCAACATCCCCCACTGACCCCCGTCACCCCCCCCCCCCCAAAACAAACGCCCCTGACATTTTTTTTTTTTACATTTTGGAGGGGATAAAAGATTCGGCATAGCCGAATTTAACACTTTCACTTGTTTACTATAAAATGATATTTGACAAACTTTTTTCTGCATAAAAAATTGTCTGACAATTTTTTTACTAAAAAAGTTTTCTGAAAAACTTTTTACTATTAAAATTTTCTGGCCAACTGTTGAACACAAAAAGTTTTCTGATAAACTTTTTACTAAAAGATGTTTTCTGACAAACTTCTTACTAAAAAAGTTTTTTGAAAAACTTCTTGCTATAAAAAGTTTTCTGACAAAGTTTTTACTATACAAAGTTTTCTGACAAACTTTTGCTGTTTTCAGATTTTAACAATCTGTTTACTATAAAAAGTAGATTTTGACAAACTTTTGTTAAAAATTTTTTTATAGATTTTGACGAAACCTTGTCAGATTCTGAAAGTATTTTTACTATTAAATGTTGTCTGACAAAGTTTTTACTACAAAAGATTCTGCCATAATATTTTTACTATAAAAATATAATATTTAATAAATTAATTCACTCCTTTAAATCTCAATTAATATGTATGTATGGCGTTGATGACATACAGTTAGAAATTAAAGTAGAAAAATTTATAGGAATACATACTGTTAGAAGACGACTTGGGGTCGTCTGAGCAAACAACATACAGAAAAATTTCCCAAAATATACAACAAAAAAAAACACACATTCATCTACTTATACTTAGACAAACATATTTTTTTTTTTAATATAAACTCTTACTTATTGTTGAAGAACGACCAGACCGGACATGACCAAATGAAAATGTTCTTTTCTTTTTAAGCAAATGCAGGGATTTTCATCTTCATCATCGCCATCATCTGCATTTCCATTTCCACCGATAGAGACATTATGGTCATTATAGTCATCATAATCATCATCTACATTCGCAATGGCATGGTATGATGATCAAGAAGGCCATTAGAAATCTGTATGCGTGTGGCTTTTTTTTATTTTTCATTATAAGCACAAAAGCAAACAACATCTTTTAGAGAAAATTTTTATGAAATATGAAAATAAAAAAAAAACTACTAAAATCTATGGTTTACTTTGGCTGTAGTCTGTATATTTCATATGCAGTAATAATATGTTTGAATGGACAATTGGACCTCCACTTGTGTATGCCAACTACTTTTTACTCATATCATTCACTGACTCCACTCACTCTTAAATCATATATAGAATTTCATAAATGGAACACACACTTTACAAGTTGCGGTAAAAGACTATGTCTGGACAGCCAGCTGAGGTGTCTGCATTAATGTTTGACTTTAAGTGTTTCTTTTGAAATTTTTCCAAAAAAAAAAAAAACACTGAGGTATGTTTATAAAAGGGATGAACAATTTATTTGGGAAGGTATTGTGAAGTTTTAAGTAATATAAAACTATAGATGGTACCCAATCACTAAAAAATTGTGTTTTTATAAAATTTACAATAAAATTATTTGAATTTTATTGAGTTTTTAAATTTTTTTATATAAGACCTATTTTATTGAGACTTGATGTTTTTTTTTTCTTAAAAAAAAATTTACCTCCAAAAAAAAATGGCGACACGAAATAACTCCCACATGAAATTACTCCCACGAAATAACTCCCAATGAAATAAATCCCACCAAAAATGAAATATGTCCCAATGGAGAAAAAATGAAATAAGTCCCAACTACAATGAAATAACTTCCACCTAAAAAATGAAATAAGTGCCAATGAAATAACTCCCATTAATAATGAAAGAAGTCCCAATAAAAAAAGTAAGAAGTCTCAACAAAAGTTAAACAAACTATACGAGAAAATATATCAGATAAGTCGAGCATGAGGATCCTGATCTTACTTTTGGTGCAACACAAATATGTTATAATAACTGGGGGGCCCCCGTAGGCTAGTTGGTAGCGTGCTAGCCTTTCAACGTGGGGGTCGTGGGTTCGATTCCCACCAGAACCCTTGGTTTTTTCGCTACAACGAGACGACGGTCATTGTTACCAGTTCTCGGTTAGGTGGAATTTATTAAAACTGAGTTGTAAATAATTAGAAAAAAAAAATAAAAAAAATAATTGATCATGTGATCAAAACTATTATTATTATTAACTGCCGAATGCGAAAGTTGACGGCTGATTTGTATTTTCAGAGTTTTTCGATAAAATGCAAATACATTGAGTGTTCAATTTGACTTTGTTCGGTGACATACAAACATCGCGGCGATGTTTTGCTCAAAATATTCAGTAACGTACAAACACTTTGTAAAAAGCTCCGTAGACAAAAAATTGAGGCGATTTTTGTTTCAAATATAATTTGTGTGTTACCGAAAATGTAAAAGATTTAATAACAACCTGTTGTAAAAAGCGCCACAGGCGAAAATTTGGTACCAAAAATCGCCGCGATTTTTGGTACCAAGTTTTCGCCTGCGTCGGGTTTTGCGACAAATTTGTGTGTTACCGAAAATTTTAATTATTTAATTAGAACTTGTTGTAAAATGAGCAGCAGTCGAAAATTTGGTACCAAAAATCGCCGCGATTTTTGGTACCAAATTTTCGCCAGCGGCGCTTTTTGCCACCAATTTGTATGTTACCGAAAATCGCGGCGATTTTTGGTACCAAATTTTTTCCTGTGGCGCTTTTTACAACAAGTTCTAATAAAATCTTTTAAATTTTCACCTGCGGTGATTTTTTCAACAATCTTTTATGTTATCGAAAAACTATCTATGTTATCGAAAAACTGTCTATGTTATCGAAAACCACAACGCGTAGGATAACTTGTGCGAACACCGTTTTTATAACAATTTGTGTTCTAACTAGGGCTGTCAAACGGGATCTGTTTTTTAAAATCCCGGGATTCGGGATTTTAAAATCGAAATCCCGGGATCCCTGGATTTTAAAATCGAAATCCCGGGATCCCTGGATTTTTCGGGATCACGGGATTTTTTGGGATCCCGGGATTTTTCGGGATTCCGGGATTTTTTGGGATTAAATTTCTTTGATTATAAAAGTAAAAAATAGTTCACTCTTTATGTTTCAATTTTATTGTGCATATTAAGGGGGCTAATTAAGCAGAGTGTCGTAGGTTTGATTCCCACGAAAACCCTTGGGTCGATTTCGCTACAACGAAATTATTAAAAAAATGATTTCTAATTATTCTGATTGTTATTTAAAGGCAATTAAAAAATTAAGTATACGCCACTTATGCAGTTTTCAAGTAATTATTATTATTAAATATTTAGCAATAAACAAAAAAAGCCTTGAGCGGTTTGTTATGGAAAATGACAACTTTTATTTGCTTTTGGTTTCATCCCATTTCAATTTTCGTTGTTGCACTGTATAATTTTAAAACTTATTTAAAGAAAATTTTAAATTATAAAATCATTTAAAGGAAAAAAGTAATAATATAATAGATTAGACTTGCAATTTTTTGTATAAAAAAGTTTTTCTTCCAATTTTGAACGTCCGGGAAAATTTTTATTCTCCTACGCCTAAACTTATGTGGTACAAATTTGAGGCCAATCGCAATCGTGGCGCCCCTCGATCAAAGTTTTGGTTTTTTAGAAAATTTTCGCCAAAACCTGCAAACTTTGGTCAAAGGGCTTCGTGACTGTAGCTTAATGGTTAGTGCGTTGGACTATTATTCAGTAGAATTCTTAGCTCAGCCAAATTCGTGGCTGATTTTTATATGTTTTGGGTATTGTAAAGGTCAAATTTAATTTTTTACTATATATCGTGAACCTATATTCAAAATATGCCAACTCAAATTTGAACAAAATGAGTTTCGATGGCAATAAGCTCCCCTATACCCATCTGTGATAAAAATTTCAGAGCAAAAAAATAATTTGTTGTCGTTTTACATCAATTTTTGTTATTCTGCTATCTTAAAGTAGATATTTTTTTGGTGAAAATAAATGCCAACTCCCATAGTAAATTTCCAAAAATTTTTCAAAAAATTTTTTAAAAAAATTATACCTCATATCCCATTGTATTTGCCATGCTGAACACGAATCCAGGAAAGATTTTGATATCTAATGGCTAGTTTTCGAGATATTGCCATTTTGAAAATATCGGCAAATAGTGGTTGCAAAAAAAAAAAATTGCTTATATACATGTAACTTTCAAACTATTCATCAGATTTAAACATTATGAGTGGGGCAAATACAGTCAATGATATAAGCTTTCAAAATAGCTAGTTTGGAGTGAGCCTTCTACAATAAAGCATGAGTTACAGAGTAACAAAGTTGACCACCCCGAGATTAAAAGGCTTTCGGAGCTTGTAACTTTCAAAAATATGCAAAGATTTTTATTTTTTTTAGGTTTTGCAATTACCGTACTAAAGATAACAAAATCCAAAAAAAAAAAAAATATTAAAAATTTTTCAAAAAAAAAAATAATTTTGTTTTCCGACAAAATATGCCAACTCTAAAAAAATATTTGTTTTTTGATATAGTAATAAGTGCCATCTCTGAAAAATACGCAAACAAGTGCAAAATATGAAATTTTTTGCAAAGGTAAAAATTATTTAGAATATTTAAACCATCTTGTGGAAGATACATTTTTTATTTTAACAATAATATGCGAAATAACTAGTTTTTTAGCTCTCCTGAAAAGTAAGCTTTTTAGAGTTGGCATTTATTGAATATAGTTTGACGATATGTATAAGTTTGTCATTCCGTTTGTAACTCATAGAAATATCAGTCTACGACATCAAAAAAATTTATTGAATTTTTCAAAGGGTCGAAACTTCAGCATTATAAAATTTTCTATATATTCCGAACTTTTCAGATTTTTCTGATTTTTTCAAAGTTTTTAAGATTTTTCGCGTTTGAAAATTTTCCCACTCGAAAATCGGAAAAGTGAATATCTCGAAAACGAAACATGATAGAAAAAATTGGATTGCAGTTTTAGAATCAGGAGGTCCAATTTATATGAAATCAAGTCCTATTTTTGGAAGAATCTGTAACAGTGGACCACCAAAAGTGAGCAATTATTGGCTTTTTTGAGATTTCTAATAGCGAATATCTCAAAAACGGTACGTGCTAGAAAAAATTGGATGGCAGATGTTAATTCAGGAGAGCATTTTGTTGCCAAACAGTGTAATTATTTAGCAACATTTCGAAAATAGGATCTGCTAGGATTTTCATGTTAACGATTTTGAAATCTGAAAAAAGGGGGGTGAAATGCCATTCACCGTTTTTGTCACCATTTTAACACAACCTACACTTGCTTGAAGAGGGGCTTGAGTTTGCGCCATACGTCCTTCTGTCTGTTGAAAACATGCTAACTATTGAAAGACCTTACGGAGCCTCCTGAAGTTTGGAGTCAGCTTGATATTGAAATTCAGCAAAATCGGTCCAGTGGTTCAAAAGTTATAAGCAAAATAGTGAATTTCGGCAAGGGTTTTCGCAAATTTACGAGATAAAACAAACACACGCTAACTTTCGAACTACCATTCTGAGAGTTCTGATGATTGGCATATATATTTTCCGTTCCCCTGGTCTGGTTTGTATTCAATTTCAGCCAAATCGGTCCAGAGGTTCATAAGTTATTTGCAAAACCGTGAATTTCAGATTGGTTTTACCTTAAATTCATGAGTTGAAAACCCGTTAAACATGTTTTAAAAACATTGGTAAATCAAAAAAAAATTTTACAACGTATTTTTGTCACTCAAAAATATTTTAACACTAAAAAAAATACACTCGAAAAAAATTTTACACTCGAAAAAATTTTACACTCAAAAAAAAATTAGTAAATTATTTTTTTTTTTTTTGTTAAATTACTAAAAAAAAAGTTTTTTTACACAAAATAAAATTTTTCTCATCAAAAATCCTATTTCTTTCACGTTAGAAAATTTACTATCACTTAAAAAGGGCATTGTGGAGGGTATTCATAGATTCGGCCAAGTCGAATTTAACTTTTCTACTTGTTATACCCTCCACTCTAGTGATAGAGTGTATATATAAGTTTGTCATTCCGTTGGTAACACATCGAAATATTGGTTTAGGACCCCACAAATTATATATATTCATGATCCTCGATCGATTTTAAGACGATCTAGCGATGTCCGTCCGTACGTCCGTCTGTCTGTTGAAAACACGCTAACTTTTGAAAGACTTTACGGAGGCTCCTGAAGTTTGGCATACTTATGGGGAATATACCTGGTCAGGTTCGTATTGCAATCCAGCGAAATCGGTCCAGTGATTCAAAAGTTATGAGCAAAAGACTGAATTTCGACAAGGGTTTTTCATGAATTTACGAGATAATAATAAACACGTTAACTTTCGAAAAGCAATTCTGAGGATGCTGAAGCTTGGCATATATATTTGTCGTTCCACAGGTCTGGTTCGTATTGAATTTCCGCCACATCGGTTCAGTGGTTCAAAAGTTTTAAGCAAACACGTGAATTTCAGATTAGTTTCACCTTAAATTCACGTGTTGAAAAGCCGTTAAACATGTTTTAAAAACATTGGAAAGTCACAAAAATATTTAACAACGTATTTTTGTCACTGAAAAATATTTTTACACTAACCAACAAAAATGCACTCGAAAAAAATTTTACACTCGAAAAAAAATTTTAAACTAAAAAAAAAAAATTAGTAATTTTTATTTTTTTAATGACAAAAAAAAGTTTTTTGCTCAAAATAAAATATTTATAATCAAAATTGTTCATTTTTTTCACGTTAGAAAATTTACTATTATTTAAAAAGGGCATTGTGGAGGGTATTCATAGATTCGGCCAATTCGAATTTAACTTTTCTACTTGTTTTTTAAATAAACGTTTTTAAATTTTGTTGAACTTTTCAAAATTTCTAAAAAAATTTTCTTCACAGCTTTTTTTAACACATTTGAAGTATTTTTTCAAATGTTCCTGATTTTTTCCGAATTTTTCTAAAATTTAATTTTTTGGGCTTTTCCATCTAACTGAATGTTACCAAATTTTGGAAAACAGAAACTTTATGAGTAGAACATTAACTCCACAATAGTGAATAATTATTATGTTAATTCGTAATTGGGAAAATAAATGACCTCGAACTAGACTAAACTCTTGTCATTGAAGAAGTAAAAACTAAAATTACAAAAAAAATTTAAATATTTAGAAAAATTAAATAGATTTTTCTAAATTCATCATCCAGAAATCAATTAGCGATCTTTTCGAAAATTTTTCGAGTTTCCATCATCTAAATTTTTAAGAAAATTGTGATAATACATTAGACTGGCTTAAAAATGTATGGGATTTGCAGAAGTAATTTTTTGTTGTCTCCAAAAGGCAAAAAAAAATTAAAAATTTAGCGACCTCAAAATATTTTGCGATTTGTCTGAAATTTGAAATGCATGTTTATTTTATGGATTAAAATTGGGACATCCTTGTGGAGCACAAGATTTTAATGTTTTTGCATTTTGAGCCAGTCCAAACATCAATTATACCGCTCAACACTCATTTTCTGGTTTTAACATTGACGATCGATTGTCTCTAAATTTTCCCTTCACGTCTAGATTTTAAGTTATTCACATTTAAAAAATTGGACAATTTAAAAATACATTTGGACAATTTTAAAATACATTTAGACAATTTTAAAATATATTTGGACATTTTTGAAATACATTTGGACTATTTTTAAGTTAATTTGGTCATCTTTAAAATATATTTGGATAATTTTAAAATACATTTGGACAATTTTAATATTCATTTGGACAATTTTAAATATATTTGGACAATTTTAGAATACATTTGAACAATTTTAAACTACCCCGAGTAAAAATGTTTAGATATATTACATCTTTTACGAGATTTGGAAGATCTATCTATTCTTTTGCAGATGACAGCAACATTTGTCATTCATTTTCCTTTGATCGCAGGCCAAGCCATATTGAGGTTGGGATCAGGCGGCAAAATATGAATGACACAATAAATCATGATCTTTCTACAATCTCTGAGTGGGGTCTTGCAAATAAGGTAGATTTTAATGCACGCAAGACCCAATGTTGTATGTTAACCCACAGAACTGTGGATTTAACATTGTCATCTGTATCAATGGGTGGTGTAGATAATGCGGAATCGGACACTATTGATGTTCTGGGCATGCGAATACAGTGCGATGTTTGTTGGAATAAGCACGTTTTTCATGTGTCGAAAGAAGCATTCAAGTGTCTCGGTTTTTTGAAACGCTGTAAAAACTATTTTACTCCGTCCGATCTCCTCACTATTTACACCAGCTATATCCGACCGAAAATGGAATACTACTCCCACATATGGGCAGGAGCTTTAGAGTCTGTTCTAAGGCTTCTGGACCGTGTACAAAGGAGTGCGGTGAAGCTTATTAATGACAGTAGGGTATCCAACTCTATTGATTCTTTAGAGATCGTCGGAATGTGGGTTGTGTGACACTGTTCCATCGATATTAATATGGGAGGTGTTCATCTGAGATAAGTGAACTTTTTCCCGAGACTCGGGTATTTGTTCGGAGTACTCGCTTGTCCAGTAGATCGCATCCATTTGTAATCGACTGTCCTTTGTTTCGCACAACGCACTATAGAGAAAATTCGTGTTTCGGTCGTACAACCCGTATGTGGAATAAACTCCCCGCCACTTTCAATAAACAGAAGTTCAAATCAAATGTCCACAAACACTACTCCCTCTTTCCTCCTTCCCACACCTTAATTTCCTGATCAACACAATGCACTGCATTAGTAGGGGGCATCCCCTGAGTGTTGGTTTAAATAAAAAAAAAAGTACGGATCCGAGCAAGATCATTAGTGATCCGAGATTTGAAACATCAGTACTGATCCGAAAAATGGATCGCTTAGATTAGATCAGTTTTAATCGAACGGATACAATGTCATCCGAAAAATGGGTTTATATAATTAGATAAACCCATTTTTCGGATGAAATTGTATCCGTCCGATTTAAACTGATCTAATCTTAGCGATCCATTCTTCCGATCGGTGACATGACATAATCCCCACGGACATAATCCCCATTTCCGTTATGGGGATTATGACCTAATTCATTTCGGTCATAATCCCCATAATGGTAGTGGGGACTATGACCGAAAATTATTAGGACATAATCCCAATAAAAACGGACATAATTCCCAGATTTATGTGGATAATGACCACGTAACAAATGGCCATAATCCCCATTATGGGGATTATGTCTTCTATACTAGTTGGTCATAATCCCCAAAATTAAAAGTTTTTTTTTTACTTAAAAGTTTTTCTGCGTAGCCGGCCTTCGGCCGGGCTTAGGGATTACAAACTCCATGCATTAAACCCACCCTCTCTGCAGAAAACGGGGATTATGACCAAAATTGCTTTGGACTTACTCCCCATAATGTGAATGGGGGTTATGACCGAAAAAAGTTCGGTCATAATCCCAACAATGAACGGACATAATCCCCATTGGGATTGTGACCGTTTTGGAAACGGTCATAGTCCCCACAAATATTATGGGGATTATGACCGTAATGAATTCGGTCATAATCCCCATTTCCGTTATGGGGGTAATGTCCGTGTGGATTATGTCCTGTCACCCTTCGGATCAGTACTGATCCTTCACATTTTTACTTGGGACATTTGAAAAATTTTTAAACACAATTGGAAATGGTGTAGAATATTTTTTTTATTACTCAATGTAAAGGTCGAATAACTTATTTTAATTTTTAATAAAAGTTTAAAAAAAACTTAATTTTTTAATTTTCAGAATTTTTCCAATTTTTTTTTTTTTTTTTCTAAATTTTTTCATGTTTTTTAATTTTTTTCTGGATTTTTCGGAACTTTGTTAAGCATCTTCTTAATTGTTTTAATTTTATCATTATATAAAAAACTTATCCATGTGATTTTGTAGGTCAACGCTTCTCAAATGGTGGGTTGCTAACAACAGGCAATTATATTGGCATTTCTAGAGGGTCGCAAAGATTTTTGCAATAATATTTAAAAATTTAAACAAAACATATGTATCTTATATTGAGAATTAATTCGTTATACAAAGAGTTTTAAACGCACTTTTGTTATTTCAGAACAATTACAAATCTGAAAGTTGTTGTAATCATTTGTAGACCCATGAGCTCCCCAAATAAAACACAATTTTTTTGTGTAATTTTTTCGTGTAATTACAAAGTAAATATATTGGTATAATTTTCTATTTTGTTACATTTGAATGTCTTATTTCATCTTAAAGAAAATGTATCATGTTAAGTTGTTATTTTAATACTCTCATTATATATACTTGAGTCAAGTATCTTGACTTTTTTTCGTTGTTTTTTTGTAAATAAAGTTGTTGTTTTAGTCAGTCAGAGGTCAAATACCTTGAAATCTTTTTGTCCGTATACTCTAACATACTCGTACTATAGTTAAAATAAAATAATAATAACAAAGAAATCTGTGTTTTATTTACATCCTTTTTTTGTTTTATTTATGGAGTACATGATATGAATGATTGTTTAATGGAAATGAATCATAAAACAAAGACGTAAGAAAACAACTAAATTCATATAAAAACAATAATTTGTTTGTATTAAAATACGTGGGTAAATTTATAAGTGTTTGGGAAGAAAAAAAAATTAAATTAACATTTTTGATATAAAAAATATCAACTATAGAAAAGATTTTTAATTTAATGTTTCTTAAAGTCATTTTTATAATGAATTTATTGCTGAGGCGTATGAGTGATATTGCATTTTAAAGAATCTTATATTAATCATTCGCATATGTACACTAGACCAGCATTTTTTTGTATAGCAAAAAATCTAAAATTAAATTTTTAAGTGTCAGAAAATTAAATTAACAAAAATAGTTAAATAATTACATAATTTTAATAGTTAAGTGCAAAAACCATAATAAATTCCGATTTATCGCGTGGGTAAGGTGTCTGCCAACGTCTCCCGCTGAATCCCAACATGTTTGAGGGTATCAAAGATTCGGCACAGCCGAATTAAACACTCTCATTTGTTTTTTTTTTATAGCTGATTATATTTAAATTTATGATATTTTATTCTTTAAACCAGTGGTCGGCAGAAAGAGGCATATGAAAGTATTTGTGTTTTAATAAAAATATGCATGTGTTGGTGTATTTCTTCAACAAAGCGACATCAACCTGCTTTGAAGAAAGTAAGCTTGCTACTGAATAAAATATTTGTTCTTTTTATGCTCTTTGTTGATTTTTTGTTGACATTCGTGTTGTATACATGTGAATAACCGATTGTGTTCGGCTCCAGCGTGCAATGGGTGCCGACCACTGCTTTAAACTGTTGCAGCGCGTTGTGAGGACGTTTATTTGAGACGTATGAGTGATATTTTTTTTTAGAATTTTTATATTAATCATTCGCACATGTACTTTCATTTGGTTATGGTCACTATTAGTAAAAATCGACCGTTGTTGCAATAGAACGTTATTTTTTGTACGTCAACAAAAATGTTTACCTATTTTAAATGTCCTGGCAATTTTTTATTCTTTAAGGTCTAAAGCTTTTTTACAAATTTTAGGCCAATCGGATAAAATATTCGGATTTTTGAACATTTAAAAAAAAATAAAATTCTGTCATGCGATACATTAACTTTGACGTGCTGAACATAAATATCAAAAAAATCGGTCGAACGTTTTTTGAGATATCGTTTCTTGTAATTTTCAAAAATGGCTGTTTTTGCGATGTTAAAGTGTTTTTTTTTTTTTAAGTCCCAGAATTTATTTTCCCTGGCCCTTTCTTAGGGCTTAAGACGAATTTTCATTTGAATTGAACATTTTGGATTTAGTAAAAATTTTGCTAAATTCAGTTGAAGGACTGCCTGACCTGGTTAAAATTATCTGACATGGCTCTACCTAAGTTTAAATGAATGCTTGCCTCAAGCTCCATGAAAGGGTCTAGGGAAGAAATTAAGAGATTTTTTAAAAAACAAAAATTTTGAGCGTTGGAGAAACCCACACTCAAAAAATTATGTCATTAACTGTTTGTAGTTTATTTAAAAAGTTTTATGTTTAGTCGTTTTTAAAAGAAAAAACATTTGTTTGATGTTCAATTTTTATTAATGACTACTTCTGTCCTTTTTTTCAAAAATAGCACACTAAAAAATAAAGACTTTATTAACATTTAATTTTTAAAGTCATTTATTTTTTTTCTTTAAGTAAAAACTACTGATTATTCTTTAAATTTTTAATGATTTATGTAAATAATTTTTTTTTAATTGTTTTTATTTTTTAATGAGATATCATTAGTTTTTACCTACACAAGTAGATTATTTTTTTGTAAAAAAAAAATCAAAAAATTATTTATAGAAATATAAAAACTTGTTTTTATCAAGTGACTTTGTCACGATGGGTAAAGTGTCTGGCCAGAATGTAGTTGATTGCTGGATCGATTCCCCAAAATTTTATTAAAAATTTTTTTAAAAAAATATTTCAATAGAAAATTGTAAAAAATAACATACGAAATCATTAATTTTTAATGTTTTCGTTGGTTTTTTTTTTGTTTTTTAATTTGTTGGTATAAATAACAGAACTATCATTAATTTTCAATGTTTTCGTAGGTTATTTTTTCGAATTTGTTGGTAAAAAAGAATGAAAAAAACGTAATTTTTTAATGTTATTTGTTTTAGAAAATTTTGTCAACAGTAAAAAATAAATGTTGACATGGACGTATACAGGGGGTGGGCACAGGGGGCATGTGCCCCCCCCCTTTTCGATTTGAAAATTTTTAAAAATTAAATAAAAATTAAAAAAAATAAAAAAGTAATTTCTATCGAAATATTAGTAAAATATGTTTAAAGGCACTTAATATTGGTTTTATTTAATAAAAATTAGGTGTCAGGTCATGAAAATAAATTTCTATAAAAAAAATTTTACAAAAAAAGAATCTAGTACTTTCGCAAAAAACAGTAAATTTACAATCTTATTGGTAAAAAGCTTGTAAAATTACAAAACTATTGGTAAACAACTTGTAAAATTACTAGGAATTCTCGTAAATAGGAGGTAGCAAAAAATTTAGTAAAACTACGAAACCTCTGTGTAAATTTTATCGTGTCAAAAAATTTGTAAATTTACAAATTAAATGGTAAAAACCTTGTGAAATTACAAAATTATTGGTAAAAATCTTGTAAAATTACTAGCAATTTTTGTCAAATAGGAGGTAGCAAACAGAAAAAGTTACAAGTTTTTGTTGTTATTTTACAAGTTTTTTTAATGTAGGTCCACAAAAAGGAGCGTTCGATATATCGAACGCGAATATCAGAAAAAAATCAATACGCTTAAAAAGATTGGTAAGAAGATTTGGAATAAGAAGGTTTTCATATAAAAAACTTTTGAGATTTCTAGACATTTTTTATAAAAAATCTGTAATTTAAGACATTTTTGTTTTATAATAATAAAGATGAAATCGTGAGGAGGCAGGGGAGGGTACTAGTTAAAAATAAATAGGTGATGACAAAATGACAAAAAAATTCTGGGGGTTGTGCCCCCCCCCCGTTTTCAAAATCCTGGATACGTCGCTGAATGTTGATGTTTGTTAAAACAAATGAATAATTACTGGGAAGGTTTTCAATTGATTATTCACTGGTTTTAAATGTGTTCTTCATTTGTTTTTGCCTAAAAAATATTTTGAATGCTCTGTTAAAAAAATTACACATTTCAAATATTGAGATTATTAATTGTGTTTATATATTGTTGGACTGTATATTTTATAACTGAATTTTTTATTTAGTTCGGTTTGAGTCCATATTAATTATTTCTGAGAAATAATAATTGTTGTACAATGAGAAAGTTTGAAAAAAATCAAGTGACAACACAGGCTTAGTGGAGATGTCGACAGCTTTCGGAAGATGCCGCCCTTCCATCATCAGCACTCCTTCGATTGCCACACACTTAATGTGTGTCAGATTAAAATTAGCCATTTAAATGAAACTTTTGAAGAAATTAAGAATTGGAACTACTCCTCTTTGTGTTGAATAACCCGTATTCACCATTAATTCGTGTTGTATTCATTTAATGGTGAATACGGGTTATTGAACACAAAGAGGAGTAATTCCAATTCTTAATTTCTTCAAAAGTTTCATTTAAATGGCTAATTTTAATCTGACACACATTAAGTGTGTGGCAATCGAAGGAGTGCTGATGATGGAAGGGTGGCATCTTCCGAAAGGTGTCGACATCTCCACTTAGCCTGTGTTGTCACTTGATTTTTTTCAGATTTTCTCATTGTACAACAATTATTATTTCTCAGAAATAATTAATATGGACTCAAACCGAACTAAATTAAAAATTCTATTGAGATTATTTTTAAAAAAATTATTGAACAAGGAGATAAACCGCTATTTTTGAAAATCGACCGATTTTAAAATTGTTTTGTTATTTTTTTTTTTTTTGATATTTTCCTAAAAATTAGTTTAGCAAAACAATTTTTTTTAATCATGTTTTTTTTTTTTAATTTTCAAAAATTATAGTTGTAATTATTTGATTCAAATTCTAAATAAGTAAATAAATCTTCTTTTTTCAAATAAATCTTCTTTATATTCAATATTTCTATCTTAATCGAAGATCATCATCATTAGGGATTAAATTTATTAAAAAGTTAATAAAGAAAATTTATTTATAAAACAAGTAGAATAGTTAAATTCGACTTGGCCGAATCTATGAATACCCTCCACAATGACCTTTTTAAATGATAGTAAATTTTCTAACGTAAATAACATTTTTGATTAGAAATATTTTATTTTTTGTAAAAATTTTTTTTTTTTATGGTTTTTTTTTTTTTTTTTGTTTTAGTGTAAAAATATTTTTGAGTGAAAAAATACGTTGTAAAATTGTTTTGTGACTTACCAATGTTTTTACAACGGACAGACGGACGGACATAGCTAGATCGTATTAAAATCGATCGGGGATCATGAATGTATATACTTTATGGGGCTCTAGACCAATATTTCGAGGTGTCACAAATGGAATGACAAACTTATATATACCCTCTATCACTAGAGTGGAGGGTATAAAAAACACTGGCCTCGAGCCTGATTATTTTTTAACTAAATTTTCAAAAATTCGAAACTTGGATAGAATCGGCACTACGGGTTAATTGAATTCGATTGACCTCAAATTAAAAAAAATATTGCCCGTAAACTTGGAAAAATCGAAAGTTGGAAACAAAAATATCGCTCTGGTGTAACAAATTTTTATTTTATAAAAAAAGCCCGACTTTTTATAGAGTCTGCTAAGAGTGTTAAATGAAAGTAGTTTTCCCAATAAAATTAGAAATATATTTAAATTGTTATAATTTTAAATTTTGAGTAGTTTTTTTTTCTAGCTCGAGGTCATTATTTTCTTTACTAATTAAAACTATGATATTCTCAAAGAATAATTTTCAAGAAAATTATTTTTCTGTTTTAAATTTATTTATGTTGATCATTTTTTGCAAGACTTAATCGACACGTGTTTCGGAATTTGTCAGATCCCATTGTCAATATTGGGAATTATAATTTTCGTCTTCTAATTCCCAATGGGAGTATAGTCGAATATGTATTAATATTTTAGTTTGATCATTAACGATTTGTCATTAAAAACCTTTTGCTACTTGTATTATAGGGTTTTTATTTTTGCTAAATAATCTTGACAATAGGATCTGACAAATTCCGAAACACGTGTCGATTAAGTCCTTCAAAAAATTACCAACATAAATAAATTTAAAACAGAAAAATAATTTTCTTGAAAATTATTCTATGAGAATATCATAGTTTTAATTAGTAATCAGCTCGAGATAGAAGAAAATATAATATTTGAAAGGTCGAATAAAACAATTTTAATTTTTTAATAAAAAATTAATCAGAATTTTATAATTTTAAAAATTCACAAAAACTAATTTTAACCTCCGTCCTACATAGCGTATGAAAATTATAAATTTAAAATAATGTCAATAAAATAACCACAAAAATACAAATTGTAACAGCTGTTTTTTTTAAATCAAAATAAAAGAAAATAAGTTTAAACTTGTTGCTTAAACTTGAAAAAGCCGACTGTTTAAGAAATCAAAGAAAAAAAAAACAAGAAAAAATTATATATTAAATTCTTATATACAAATATAGATAAATATTTAACAAATAAATGTACATAAGTAGGTACTACTTGTACAATTTTCATTGAAAAAATTTTTAAAATTTATGCCAACTTGACTTTAAAAAAAAAAAACACAATTTCATACGTAGACTCAAAATGAAATAGAGAAAAAATATAAAAAAGCATATAAAAGAAGAAGAAATCAATATAAATGCATATATTAAAGAAGAACAACAACAATATGGTAAATAACTTGAAAAAGTAAATGATAGAAAATTTTTATATAAACAATAAAATATATATTATATGAAGAAGAACAAGAAAAGCTAAGAAATAAAATCTAAAAAAAAAATAAGCCACGAAGGTCAAATTAAATTGCCATAAAATATTATCGATTTTATAAACAACATTTTTTTTGTTGTTGTTGTTTTCTACTTGCAACAAAAGTCAGCAACACATACACAATACAAAATGTTAAAGAAAAGAAAAAAATTATATGTATAGAAATTTTTGTATATCGTCCATTCCATGAGTCATTTTAAAAAATCTGACCGAGGGTCTTCCGATTTTTGTTATATTTTTCATACAGATACTCTATGGAGCCAATTTCAGATTTCATCCATCAGATCGAAAATATTCGAAAAACTCGCGATTTTATTCACGATTTTCGTTTTTAAAAAAGTAAAAAAAATGCAAAATCTGTGTAACTTTGAGCAGCTGTATTTTCTAAACTACTTATCGCACTTTAACAATCCATAGCGCATACGAATGGTTTGTAAGTCTATTTTGATATCTTATAAACTGAAAAAATGTCGGTGGTTTAAAAGTGCATTTTATATGCAAATGCAGTTTTGAAGTGCATTTTGCGAAACTTTTACCCCATTTAATTTTTTCTTAATTAGCATATTTGGAAAATTTAGAATTTTTGCTACAGAAAAATGTTTTCATTACAATGGACCGAGCATGTGTGATATTTTTAATATTTTTTTTAAAAAATACTTCCTTAAGTTTCCCTTATAAAAATTTTTATTTTTTAAATTATACCAAAATCATGTAAAAAGACATGTTTTTAAACCGTTATATTTTCAAAAGTACTAATCGCATCTCGTTGTTTTTATGCACATTAGAAAGGTATTTTTGTATATTTTTTGCATTTAATGACCGCAAATATGTTGGCGTTTCAGAAATGCATTTTAAATGCAAATGCAGTTTTGAAGTGCATTTTTCAAAACTTTTACCCCTTTGAATTTTTTTTAGTTATCATATTCGAAAAGTTAACAATTTTTACTACAAAATAATGTCCTCCTAATAATGGACCCACTGTGTGTGATATTTTTTTAGAATTTTTTAAAAAATCATGTTATTTCAGATTTTTAGGTTTTATTTAAAATATTGAAATTGTTTTAAGGAAATTTAAAAAAAAAAATTTAAAATAGCACACACGGTGGGTCCATTATTAGCAGCACATTATTTTGTAGTAAAAATTGTAAACTTTTCGAATATGATAACTAAAAAAAAATTCAAAGGGGTGAAAGTTTTGAAAAATGCACTTCAAAACTGCATTTGCATTTAATATGCAATTCTGAAACACCAACATATTTGCGGTCATTATATGCAAAAAATAGACAAAAATACCTTTCTAATGTGCATACAAATAATGAGATACGATTAGTACTTTTGAAAATATAACGGTTTAAAAATATGTCTTTTTACATGATTTTGGTATAATTTAAAAAATAAAAATTTTTATAAGGGAAACTTAAGGAAGTATTTTTAAAAAAAAAATATTAAAAATATCACACATGCTCGGTCCATTGTAATGAAAACATTTTTCTGTAGCAAAAATTCTATATTTTCCAAATATGCTAATTAAAAAAAAATTAAAAGGGGTAAAAGTTTCGCAAAATGCACTTCAAAACTGCATTTGCATATAAAATGCACTTTTAAACCACCGACATTTTTTCAGTTTATAAGATATCAAAATAGACTTACAAACCATTCGTATGCGATATGGATTGTTAAAATGCGATAAGTAGTTTAGAAAATACAGCTGCTCAAAGTTACACAGATTTTGCATTTTTTTGACTTTTTTAAAAACGAAAATCGTGAATAAAATCGCGAGTTTTTCGAATATTTTCGATCCGATGGATGAAATTTGAAATTGGCTCCATTGAGCATCTGTATGAAAAAAATAACAAAAATCGGAATACCCTCGGTCAAAAAATGCCTAAAATTACCAAATGTCTGGTGGAATGGACGATATAAGCTAAAAGTATATTTTTTAGTATATAAAACAAAAAATTGTATACAAAAGAATGAAAGAAGAATAAAAATAATAAAACACACACACACACATACAAGCATTGAGGACACTGACACCATATACATGTGAATGAAACAAATGTTTAAAATAGACAAACTAATACACAAACAGACTCTTACACACACCCATAGAAAAGTTTTTTCATACTAATACATATATAAGAAAGGAACCTACACGACGTAGTGTAGGGAAGGCAATTTAGCAGTATTTCACTGTTTAGCGTTAAAAATTACTAAAAATTTAAACCGCTGAAAAAAGTAGCATACTAAGACAATTTTTGTAAGATTTGAAGGAATTATATTTTGAGGATGTTTATTCTGGCTCGTGGTCATTATTTTTTTTACTAATTAAACCCATGATATTCTCATAGCATAATTTTCAAGAAAATTATTTTTTATACCCTCCACTCTAGTGATAGAGGGTATATATAAGTTTGTCATTCCGTTTGTAACACCTCGAAATATTGGTCTAGGACCCCATAAAGTATATATATTTATGATCCTCGATCGATTTTAAGTCGATCTAGCGATGTCCGTCCGTCCGTCCGTCCGTCCGTCCGTCCGTCTGTCTGTCTGTCTGTCTGTCTGTCTGTCTGTCCGTCCGTAGAAAACACGCTAACTTTTGAAAGACTTTACAGAGGCTACTGAAGTTTGGCATATATGTTTGTCATTTACCTGGTCAGGTTGGTATTGCAATCCAGCCAAATCGGTCCAGTGGTTCAAAAAGTTATGAGCAAAAGAGTAAATTTCGGCAAGTGTGTTTCGCGAATTTACGAGATAAAAAACACTATAACTTTCGAAATACTTACAATAATGAGACTACTGAAGCTTGGCATGTATCTTTGCTGATCCCCGGGTCTGTTTGGTTTTAAATTTCAGCTCAATCGGTCCAGTGGTTCAAAAGTTATAAGCAAAACCCTGAATTTCAAATTAGTTTCATCTAAAATGCCACGTGTTTTAACAAGTTTTAAAAGCATTGGTGGTAACTAAACAATGCTTTTCAAACTTTTTTAAATTTTAAGCAATTCTTTTTAAACTTGTTTAGTTTTAAAAGCATTGGTAACTTAAAAACCACACTCGAAAAAAATTTTACATTCAAAAAAAAATTTTACACTCAAAAAAAAATTTTACACTCCAAAAAAAATGTACACAAAAAATTTTTTTTTTTTTTTTTTTTTTGTACAAAAATTACAATATTTTGTGTAAAGAGTTTTTTACTCAAAATAAATATTTCTAATCAAAATTGTTAATTTTTTCACGTTACAAAATGTACTACCCTTTAACAAAAATGCATTGTGGAGGGTATTCATAGATTCGGCAAAGTCGAATTTAACTTTTCTACTTGTTTGTTTTAAATTTATTTATGTTGGTCATTTTTGCAAGACTTAATCGACACATGTTTCGGAATTTGTCAGATTCCATTGTCAAGATTATCTTGACAATGGAATCTGACAAATTCCGAAACACGTGTCGATTAAGTCTTGCAAAAATGACCAACATAAATAAATTTAAAACAAAAAAATAATTTTCTTGAAAATTATGCTATGAGAATATCATGGTTTGAATTAGTAAAGAAAATAATAACCTCGAGCCAGAATTAACATCCTAAAAATATAATATTTTAAAGGTCGAATAAAACTATTTTTATTGTTTAATAAAAATTAATCAGAATTTGAACGAATTTTTAAGTAAAACAATTTGTTTTAATAGAAGTGCCATTATATATCAAGTTTTGTTCGTACTTATCCACCTGCAACTAAATTAAAGCATTTAGTGTTTCTAAGGTTATGTTCAATCCTTAGATTGTCATTCATAACTTTAAAGCCTCTGAACTAAATTTACCCAAATTGGTACAAAATTTTTTTTTTTGGAAAATGTTCTTAATACATTAGATTCTTGAATATATTTTACGATAACCACAACAACCCAGGAACATTTTTTGGAACATATTCCTGGTTCAACATATTCTACACCATTTACAGATGTAATTCGAAAAAGATCAATTGTAATTCGAAGATTCTATTTGTAATTCGAAGATTCCATTTGTAATTCGAAGATTCCATTTGTAATTCGAAGATTCCATTTGTAATTCGAATACTCCAATTGTAATTCGAAGATTCCATTTGAAATTCGAAGATTCCAATTGTAATTCGAAAAAGATCAATTGTAATTCGAAAAATATCAATTGTAATTCGTAAAAGATCAATTGTAATTCGTAAAAGATCAATTGTAATTCGAAAAAGATCAATTGTAATTCGAAAAAAATCAATTGTAATTCGTAAAAGATCAATTGTAATTCGTAAAAGATCAATTGTAATTCGAAGATTCCAATTGTAATTCGTAAAAGATCAATTGTAATTCGTAAAAGATCAATTGTAATTCGAAAAAGATCAATTGTAATTCGTAAAAGATCAATTGTAATTCGAAAAAGATCAATTGTAATTCGAAAAAGATCAATTGTAATTCGTAAAAGATCAATTGTAATTCGTAAAAGATCAATTGTAATTCGAAAAAGATCAATTGTAATTCGTAAAAGATCAATTGTAATTCGAAAAAGATCAATTGTAATTCGAAAAAGATCAATTGTAATTCGTAAAAGATCAATTGTAATTCGAAAAAGATCAATTGTAATTCGAAAAAGATCAATTGTAATTCGAAAAAGATCAATTGTAATTCGTAAAAGATCAATTGTAATTCGTAAAAGATCAATTGTAATTCGAAAAAGATCAATTGTAATTCGAAAAAGATCAATTGTAATTCGAAAAAGATCAATTGTAATTCGAAAAAGATCAATTGTAATTCGTAAAAGATCAATTGTAATTCGAAAAAGATCAATTGTAATTCGAAAAAGATCAATTGTAATTCGTAAAAGATCAATTGTAATTCGTAAAAGATCAATTGTAATTCGAAGATTCCATTTGTAATTCGAAGATTCCATTTGTAATTCGAAGATTCCAATTGTAATTCGAAAACAACGAGTATAAAATCGTTTCTTACGCCTTTAAAAACATTGTTTTTTTGTTGATTTACTCGTTGGTTTTCGAATTACAATTGGAATCTTCGAATTACATATGGAATCTTCGAATTACAAATGGAATCTTCGAATTACAATTGATCTTTTACGAATTACAATTGATCTTTTACGAATTATAATTGACCTTTTTCGAATTACAATTGATCTTTTTCGAATTACAATTGATCTTTTACGAATTACAATTGATCTTTTTCGAATTACAATTGATCTTTTTCGAATTACAATTGATCTTTTTCGAATTACAATTGATCTTTTTCGAATTACAATTGATCTTTTACGAATTACAATTGATCTTTTACGAATTACAATTGATCTTTTTCGAATTACAATTGATCTTTTTCGAATTACAATTGATCTTTTTCGAATTACAATTGATCTTTTACGAATTACAATTGATCTTTTTCGAATTACAATTGATCTTTTTCGAATTACAATTGATCTTTTACGAATTACAATTGATCTTTTTCGAATTACAATTGATCTTTTACGAATTACAATTGATCTTTTACGAATTACAATTGATCTTTTTCGAATTACAATTGATCTTTTTCGAATTACAATTGATCTTTTACGAATTACAATTGGAATCTTCGAATTACAATTGATCTTTTTCGAATTACAATTGATCTTTTACGAATTACAATTGGAATCTTCGAATTACAATTGATCTTTTACGAATTACAATTGATCTTTTACGAATTACAATTGATCTTTTTCGAATTACAATTGATCTTTTACGAATTACAATTGATCTTTTACGAATTACAATTGATCTTTTACGAATTACAATTGATCTTTTACGAATTACAATTGATCTTTTTCGAATTACAATTGGAATCTTCGAATTACAAATGGAATCTTCGAATTACAATTGGAGTATTCGAATTACAAATGGAATCTTCGAATTACAAATGGAATCTTCGAATTACAAATGGAATCTTCGAATTACAAATAGAATCTTCGAATTACAATTGATCTTTTTCGAATTACATCTGTAAATGGTGTAGAATGTATTCTATGATAATCACAACAAAATTTTCTATGTAAAATTATTTTTCAAAAAAACTACTTGCTCTAAAAAACGATTGCTTTTGGGACAATTTCAAACAAAAATCATTGATACTGGAATGTTAAGTAGAATCGGTTGCAGGGTAAAACGATGCGTTCTGGAACCGATTATTGGAAACAGAAAATTTTGCTGGGAAAGTTTTCTGTGTAACATTTTTTTTCAAAAAAATCACTTGCTCTCAGGATAATTTCAAACAAAAATTAATTGTGGAACGTTAGGTGGAATCCGTTGCAGGATAATATGATGCGTTCTGGAAGTGATTATTTGGAACGGACAATTTTTCTGGGTTTTTATGTCAGAAGTTAAGACTACACCATTTACAGATGTAATTCGAAAAAGATCAATTGTAGTTCGAAGATTCTATTTGTAATTCGAAGATTCCATTTGTAATTCGAATACTCCAATTGTAATTCGAAGATTCCAATTGTAATTCGAAGATTCCAATTGTAATTCGAAAAAGATCAATTGTTATTCGAAAAAGATGAATTGTAATTCGAAAAAGATCAATTATAATTCGTAAAAGATCAATTGTAATGCGTAAAAGATCAATTGTAATTCGAAGATTCCAATTGTAATTCGAAAAATATCAATGGAAATACAGTTGATATTTTTCGAATTACAATTGGAATCTTCGAATTACAATTGATCTTTTAAGAATTACAATTGATCTTTTACGAATTACAATTGATCTTTTTCGAATTACACCATTTACAGATGAAATTCGAAAAAATCAATTGTAATTCGAAGATTCTATTTGTTATTCGAAGATTCCATTTGTAATTCGAAGATTCCATTTGTAATTCAAAGATTCCATTTGTAATTCGAATACTCCAATTGTAATTCGAAGATTCCATTTGTAATTCGAAGTTTCCAATTGTAATTCGAAAAAGATCAATTGTAATTCGAAAAAGATAAATTGTAATTCGAAAAAGATCAATTGTAATTCGAAAAAGATCAACTGTAATTCGTAAAAGATCAATTGTAATTCGTAAAAGATCAATTGTAATTCGAAGATTCCAATTGTAATTCGAAAAATATCAATGGAAATACAGTTGATCTTTACGAATTACAATTGATCTTTATCGAATTACAATTGATCTTTATCGAATTACAATTGATCTTTTTCGAATTACAATTGATCTTTTTCGAATTACAATTGATCTTTTTCGAATTACAATTGATCTTTTTCGAATTACAAATGGAATCTTCGAATTACAATTGGAGAATTCGAATTACAAATGGAATCTTCGAATTACAAATGGAATCTTCGAATTACAAATGGAATCTTCGAATTACAAATAGAATCCTCGAATTACAATTGATCTTTTTCGAATTAATATCTATTTATATATAATAGCAAAACCAAAATACGAATCGAATCATATATGGAGCAATATCCAACCATATAAAGTGGATCAACCGTATCAAAGTGATAGATAAAATTTTATATACATTTATATAATTATATCATATATAATTCAGCATCCTCAAAATTGCCTTTTAAAAGTTAGCGTGTTTTTATCTCATAAATAATGTTTGAAAAAAAAATTGTTTACTTTAAATTTTTTTGAGTGTAAAACTTTTTTCGAGTGTAGTTTTTTTAGTGTAAAAAAAATTTTGAGTGACAAAAATACGTTGTAAAATCTTTTTGTACCAGGCCATATACACGGCAAATGTATCTGCTAAGATTTAGCATCCTCAGAATTACTTTTTAAAAGTTAGCTTATTTTTTATTTCGTAATTTCACGATAACCCCTTGCGGAAATTCAGTCTTTTGCTCATAACTTTTGAACCGCTGCACCGATTTCGCTGGATTGCAGCACCAACCTGGACAGGTAAATTTCCAACATATGTGTCACACTTCAGGAGCCTCCGTAAATTCTTTCAAAAGTTAGCGTGTTTTCAACAGACGGACGGACATCGCTAGATCGAAATAAAATCGATCGAGGATCTTAAATATATATACACTTTATGGGGTCCTAGACCAATATTTCGACGTGTTACAAACGGAATGACAAACTTTTATATACCCTCTATCACTAGAGTAGAGGGTATAAAAAATGTTGGTGAAAAAAGTTTTTTATAAAGAAAAAATATTTTTTATGAAAACATTTTTTTTTTTTAATGAAAAAAAAGTTTTTTTTTATGAAAAAAAATATTGATAAAAATATTTGATTATTCTCTGTCTTGTGTGAAAATTTTAAAGAATTCAGGTAGATTCACTTTGTGGACTTTCCTTGTATGATTACAAGAAAACTCAACGACAGAAATCCATTCTGATGGTGGAATCGAGTTCAAGAGTTGAAAATACATAAATTTTAGATAAACTTCAAAGAAATCTGAAATGGTGGTCCTTGTTAGGACTTTCATTATAAGATTACAGAAAAACCCAATGATAGATTTTTTGATTGCAGATTCGTGTTGAGGAGGTCGAAATACATTAAGATTTGTTGGTCTGGATTCTAGGTCATAAACTTTTTTCTAAATATAACTATAGAAAATAAATATAGAAAATATTTGGGAAAATTGTAACCGCTTCCTTTCACCCCCAACAAAATCGCAACCCTCCAAAACCCTAAATAATAAATCATATGTGCCTTATTTTAATGTTGTAATTTCATAAAATCCCTCCATCACAAGTACAAAATAATTTAATTTTTTTTGATTGTACAATGAAATTAAACATTTGTTATGATGATTTATATGATTATATTTTTATATTTTTATACCTACACAGGCAATATTTTTCATGCTTGGAAAATTCTCACAAAAATATTGCAAATGTGTGAAAAATTTTTTGTTGAAACCCCAGTCACTATTTTCCGCATTTTTTTCTTCTAATCAATTGACAACACTTGTCTTTACCTTCCAAAGATATTCTAAGAATAACAAGAGAGTAAGAATTGGTATAGCTAGTATGAAAAAGTAGGAGAGTTTTGAAGGATTCTTATCAACTAAAAAAAGAGATTTAAAGAAAAAATCTACTTTTAATATGTTAAAAAAATTCTAAAGATAAAAATAAATGTTTAAAAAAATCGTTATAATGTTTAACAGTGAATGGCGGGAGAGAGGGGATAAAGAGAAAAAAAACACAACCTAATAAAATTTACATGATATGAAAATAGAAAATAGAAATGAATAGCTTTATAAAAATGGCTATAAACTTTAATTTAAAAATATTTTTGCGAAAATTGGCTTTTGTGTTGGCTTAACTAAAAATGAACAGAAAAAAAAATATATAAAACTCTACCAACTTTCTCTGGCAAATGAACTTCAACATAAAGCCAGTGGCTAATTAGAAAAGTTTTTTTTTCGCAATGTTTATTATGGTTGGGTATATAAGCTTCATTTTATATTTTTTTTGCTTTAGTATACTTAAATACAAATATAAAGTAGGAGTTACACGAGGGAAAAAGATAATGAGGGTTTTGATATGTATTACATATAGATGTATAGGTACCATTCTCTCAAAACAAGTTTTAAATTAGACAAAAAAAAACTTGGAAGTTTACAGTGATTTTAGAACCTACAAGGGATGACAGAGTCTCTGACTCAAGAGACTGAAGACCAAGGCCTCTGGTGGGAATCGAACCCAAGACCCACAGACTCATGGGCTAGCATGCTACCAACTAGCCTACACTAAGAAAATTATGTCATTAACTGTTTTTAGGTTATTTTAAAAAGTAATCAGTAAAGTTATTTTAAAAGAAAAATCATTAATTTTATTAAGGACTTCTTATTTTCTACTGTTTCTGTAGTTTAAAAAAAAATAATTTACTGTCCCAGGTAAAAATCGTCATGTATGCACACATATGGACATATATGGATTCATGTGTGTACATGTATGATGACATATGAAACATATATGAACATGAACGGTACATATGTTAGCATATGTGGAATCATATATTGATACAACGTGTAGTGTTTGAATCATATATGAAGACATATGACAACATCCCCATATCTGGTATCATTTATATATAGGAATATATAGGAAAACATGGAATTGTTTATAGATTTTATTCTTATTTTTGGATACAGTTAGATGTTATTAAAAGAAGATTTTTTTCCCCCACCGAAATGCCTTTAATTCCCAAAAACCTACAAGGACGAATCATCACATAATTTTTTTTTGGAAATCATTTTCCACTACGGAATCAGTAAAAACCTTACTTCTCAGAAAATATCGGTATATTTGTGTATACCACTAAAAAAAGTCACGTTTAATTTTGGAAGTGTGTATTATATTTAAAATATCTGGAATTTTTTTGCTAAAAACTTCACAACAATTTTCTAGGATTCCTTTTTTGTTAAAAAACTATTTGTTTAATAATTTATAATTATGTTTGTATTTATATGTGTGGTTTTTCATTCCTTCTGTTTTTTTATTTTTTCTTTGTAACAGTTGTCAAAAAATTTTAGTTTCTTTTTTTGCTTTCACAATTTTGAAAACTTCAAATAAAAAAAAAAATATTTGAAAATTTTTAAAATAATATCGTTTTTTTCATACGGAATTGGCAGCAAATAAAAGGTAACAGATTTGCAAATCAAATTAAGATTAATCTTGTAATAATAATCTATATTATTTACAGCTCAATTTGTATTCAGTTAACGTCCGCAGATTCGTGAAGAAATCAACATTTGGAGAGGAGAAAAGTAAGCAATGTACAACACAATATGCAATATCGTAGGTTCGAAAGATTACAAGTCCGCGAATCGCCCATTGACAGGATGAGTAAGATACCTCAAGTTTTTGTACATCGCAATGGAATCTTTTAAAACGCCAAAACTATTTTGTTAATACATCTTTTCAAAACGCGTCGCGAAAATTTAGTCTTCTAGTTTAGCTTTGTAAAATATGATTTTTTTTAACAAATGTTTTTATTAAAAATAAATAAAATTTTTTATACCATTTCGTATACAAAAAAAAATATGAGAGCATAATATGCGAATATATGCGAACATACGTTATCATATATGTTCATATGTCTACATATTACCTCAATTTTCGTTCATGCAGATATATGGGTTATCATATGTGTTCATACGTGTACATATGTGACAATTTCTAACCGGGGTATTAAAAACGAATTTTCAGTTACATTTAATTTCGGCAGTAAAAAATTTCTTCTATAGTTTTACTGTTTTTCAATACAAAATAACTGAATATTCACTAGTTTTTTAATGTTTTGGTTAGTCTCAAGGAAGATGTATAAAGGAATGCTTCCAAACAAGTAGTTGGGCGCCATAGTTATTTTTTTGATTAATATCAGAACAATAATATTTACAAATTTTTCAAGAAAACAAAAAATAAACATTTCAAAATATTTGAAATTTGTTTTGGTTCTCATAAATATTTAAGAAAAAAATTTCAAAAATGTAAACAAACTGAAATTATTTATGGAAAGGGAATAAAGTAAAAATCAAAATTTGATTAAAAAAGAAAATTAATATTTAAATGTCGTTATTGTTATTGTTCTGATTTACGTCGTTGGTAGCAGTCCTTTATAATTAGTCCATGGTTGGTCTTAAAATTAACATTTAAAATTGACTGTAATATGTTTTTATTTTAAATGAAAAAACAGTGGAATGGTTTTTAAATAATATTTCATTTGCTTTAAGTGAATATTCACTGGAATTTACCTACATAATTTTTTGAGTGTACTGGGGCGCCTGTTGTTCTAAAAAATGTTGGGTAGCAAAATTTTATAGAGGTCGATCTTACACTCTTACCACTCTAGAAGGCAACATGGCAACATAAGAAGCTGAAAAATTGTAAGGGGGTCACCTTAAGGATTGAGAATAGGGGGTATATATGATTTTAAAAATGTTGGAGTTAAAAAAATATTGGGGGTTGGTCATACATTTGATATCTAAGGATATTCTTTGGAAAGTTAGAGTGATAGGAGCTAATTTTTAATAATGCCATTTTGTATGGGAGCCCCCTTAAGGAGTGGAGATAGGTTTGTTTAGAAAAAATGTTGGGGCGTAAAAATTAATGGGGGGATGTCTTACATTGCACCCTTCTAGAGTGACTCCAAGGGGGATTTTTGTGTTTTTTTAACGACACTTTTGCTCCGATTGCAAAACATTTGCCCCGCAATTGCTACGGATTCGCTTTAGAAGGGGTCAGTGAAAGACCGATCCCGATGAATTTTTACGCCCCAGCATTTTTTCTGAACAAACCTACTTCCTATCTCCACTCCTTATGGGAGTGGAGCTCATTTCATAAAATGACATTTTTATGAAATGAGTTCACATCACTTTAACTGTCACAAGGATGCCTCTAGAGGAGTCAAATATATAACGGACCCCAATATATTTTTAACACCAACATTTTCTCAAAACATATCTACCCACTATCTTCCATCCTTTAGACGGTTCCCACACATTATTTTATTTTTTATAAACCTGTTTTATTAAATCAGGTCCTATCACACCAATGGTGCCTTCTAGAAGGGTAAAATATAAGACCGACCTCTATTAAAAATCGAGCGAAATTTTAAATTTTGTTTTTAGGCACAACGTTATGAAATGTTGTATTTAAATAGTTCTTACTAATTGGAATGTGATAGTAAACAGAAATTTTAAGATTTCGTGCTTTAAATCCCCCAATTCCCATTTTCCTTTCTCAAAATTTCCAGAAATATGATTTTTTGCAATTTTTGCTGCCACTTCCACAATAAAGGCAGTGTTAAAAATGCCCGCATGGTGTAAATTACTTAAATGATGGAGCATCCACACCTGCCTTTATAGGCTCATCGGGAACGTGCATTTTTTCACAGTGGGTTAAAGTCGATTTTCAGGCCAAAAATTGGCCAAATTCAGAAGGGGCTGGTTGGGGAAATATTTACACTTCGGCTTCGATTTTTGTTTTAAACTCATCTACATGATGTTAATTTTCAAACTAGTAAAAATTATCAAGTGTTGGTACGTTTTAGGAACAAATTGGCACAAAAACTGGACCCGGATCGGTCAAACTTTGAAATTTAACTTTTTAAAATGGCTGTATCTCGGAAAGTATAACACCGTCCGACAGCCAATATTAAACATGAACCGGATGATATACGTCTGAAAGTAGAGATAAAATGGAGTAAAACTGCATTTACAGTTTTTCATTTCGTGATCCTGTTTCCACTTAAAAGGACTTCAAAATTTTAAAGGATACATTTTGTAAAATATTTTTGAAATACTTGTAGTTGTCCAATGATGACACTGGTAATGGCAAATGAAAGAGGAAAATTGCCCCTAATTTTCCATTTTTTATTTTGCCATATCTGGAACCTTATCATAATATTTTGTTGAAAGTTTTGAATGATTTTGAAGGATACATTGAAAGGATGTAACTGACCATCTTTTTTCCTGAAATGTAAAAATAAATTAAATAGGAAAATTAGGGGAGATCCTCCTCTTTTATTTGCTATCACTAGTGGCGTCCTAGGACAAGTACAAATATTAAAAAAATATTTTAAAAGAAATCACGAAATGAAAAGCTGTAAATGCAGTTTTACTATATTTAGTCTCTAGTTTCAAACGTATATTATCCAGTTCGTGTTCAACGACTTTTTTTCATTTTTGTCGGACGGTGTAAGAGATAACCACACCCACTAAAGGGCACTTTCCACTATCACACTTTTTCCATTTTACACATCAAAATTTACCAACTTCCTAAAGATTTTTGGATTCTTTTTTGATTGAAACCTAGTCGTATCTAATAAGTGAACAATTTCTGGCCAAATTTTTTAAAAAAATATTTCGCTAACATGGTGAAATTACGCTTGTATAATGGAAATGTGTGATAGTGAAAAGTACCCTTAAGCAGGTTTTTTTATGCCTCTGCTAGCACACTGTCCACATGTATTTTTTTGGAAAATAAGATAGGAAACAAAAAAAAAATGGCAAGTGTTTGTAGTGTTCGGATGCAAAAGGTACCCTGTTGCTTCTCCCCTTCTACCGCTGGTCTCCAACTTCAAATCCCATTTCCATTTCAAATTTCATGGCAATCGGTCTCATACTTACCAAATGGCTGAACTTTTTCCAAAAAATTTCCCAAATGGCGTTCGGGATGCTAAATACGATTAATAGAAATACTGAGTTACTCACGAAAATAAGATGTAGGTTAGTCTGGTTACTACGAACAATAGGCGGATTTCGGGTTTAGTGAGCGATCGATTAGTTAAAATATTAAGTAAATCTCGAGTATAGGATGCAAGAGAGTCGCTTTAAAACGAACGATAGGTGAAATTTGGGTATGCAGGTGAGTCGGGTAAGTACGAACGATAGGTGGCGTTTAGTAAAAATACTAATTCAGTCACGAAAATCGGGTGCAGATGGCGTTCGGGAGGTTTTAAGGTGATCGTGTTTCTATATAGTAGGTTTTTACTATGAACCAATTTCGGCCAAGGAGAAAGATGGGAACAGGAATCCGGTCGGCGGCTGTAGGCAAAATCGCCCAAAGAAAAATCGCGCGATTTTTTGTTAAAATTTGTTGGCGATTTTTTGTTAAAATTTGTTGGCAAAATTTTTCGCCTGAGGCGCTTTCATCGAAGCTCCATGCAATTGTTTCTATTTCGTTATAATTTAAGTTGCTCACTTAATGTTTTTTACTTTAAATACTTACTTTTACAGACTGTATTATCAAGAAAAACGATCTGTCAAAAAAATAAAAAGTCTTGTCTAAAAAGTTCTTGTCTTTATTTTAAAAGTTTGTCTAAGTAGCTGGCCTTTGGCCGTGCTTAGGGATTATAAACTCCATGCCTTAAATCGACTCTCTCCGCAAAATAAAGCTTTTTATGATGTATGTGTTGTAGGAAAAATGTGTTTTGGAATTTTTTTTTTATTTTGGTAATTTTACATTTCTTTCCAGGGCGTGTATTCGTTAATTTTGGGCGTATTTTTTGTTTTTGGGTAATTTTTCATATTTTTTGGGCAATTTTGCATTTGGGCGATTTTGCCTACATCCCTTAGTCGGCTAACTGTATACAACGTATATTGTATGAGGTATATTCCTAACTCCAACAGGGATCTTGTTGTTTTAGTTTGCCAAACTTTGTCATTATATATATTTTCACTAACTAAACGAGAATTCTCAGATACCCATACCCGTTTGCTAGTTAAAACAATAAAAAAAACAAGGTATGGATATTCTGTGTAACGGCACGTTATATGGGGAAATTTGAAAATTGGTAAACCGTTTGTGCCGGGTACATGTTATTAAAATTCAAGAGCCGCTAAACCGATTGACCCCAAACTTGGACACTATATTAGTTAAGTTTGGAGCCAGGTAGGTGGTGCTGTTGTCGTAATGTCTTGATTTATTATTTATGTTTCCTGATTAAATTTGGAACCGGTAGATGGCGGTGGGGTGAAATTTAAAACAAAATTCTTAATTTCAGTGAAATTTTACTACTTAAACTTTGAATAAAAACATTCCTAATCTTGTCTTAATCTTATTTTTCATTAGTATTTATTAAATCCATTTGTTTGTATGTTAAATCGTTATCCAAATTTTATATTATGAGATTACAATTTCTGTTTACTATCTTAAAATAGGGCCACGACTTGTGTATCTCTTGGGTAATATATGTGCATGTTCTAATTTATATACCAGCTACTTATGTACAAATACTACACCTAAGTTACCCAAAAGTTTAATGTCACACCTCTTGGTAAATACACAACCATTGGTTGGTATAAATCAAAAACGAAACGAAAAAACACATCAAAACGGTAAGAAGCAAAACACAAAATAAGCTCGTTACGGTAAGCAAAAACGTAAAAAATAAAATTTAAAAATATTTTACAACAAGGTGGATGGATGGATGGGTTTTTTTAATGTTCTCCACCTATCTACAGCAAAACAAAACATGAATACTTTAGGTGTTTTCCTAGTAAAACGTACAACAAAAAAAGTGGGTTACACCTGCCTACCTTTTCTGAGTGAGTGTGTGTATGTGTGTGTGTGTATATATAAATGTTGATACATAAAGGTGGAGTCTAAAAAAGCTCATTTGTATTTACCTTCTCAGTTGTGTGGAAGAGTGTGTGTGTGTGCCGAGTAGTAGAAGACTACCTTACAATCTCTATCTAAACCATACCCTATTTTCAAGTTAGTTACCTTCTTTTTTTTTTAACCAAAAAGAGACTGAATTGTATGATGATAATGTTGTTGTTTTTGTATGATTCTTTTTTTTAACACACAACTACAATTTTAACTAGAAATTTTACTCTAACTATTCTTACTCTTTATTATGCTATAATACAACAATAAAAACAGCAACAATAACATCAACTGGCTAATACAACACCAACAATGTTCAACAAGAAGAAACCTTTAACGTCGTTTATAGTTAGTGTGCAAGTCGGTAGATGGTAGACAAAAAAAAGGTAAAGTAAGTATGTATTAGTAATAACTAAACCAAAGTAGTTATATTGTATGAAGTGTTGCCAACTTTATTAAACACTAACACAAAAGTCGTATTTTGAATTAATGTGGAATTAATCTTAATTACCAGAAAAATGATTTGAAATCACAAATCCATTTAATAATTTTAAAGAACCAATCTTAGAATAAGTAAAAAGTACCCGATATTGTTTTTGATAAAAAAAAAGTACCATAATTTTTGATAAAAGTGGAGAAATAAAGCATATAAATTAAAAGTACCAAAATATTTTTAAATAAAAAGACCCATGTCATTCAAAAGTACTTTTTTAAAAAGTACCAAAAAAGTTATTTCTATAAAAAAATAAAACATAACACTTTTTTATCAAAAGTAGTTTAAAATATACAAAAAATCTTTAAATTAATGTACAAAAAAATATGTTTTAAAAAAAAAGCACAAAAGTACTATTTTTTATAAAAAGTGCCAAAATAGTACACTTTCATAAAAAGTACCAAAAAATTACTCCTTTATTAAAAGTACCATTTTTTGTACTCCATATAAAAAAGTACTATTTTGGTAAAAAAAAAGTTCCTTTTATAAAAATGTACTTTTTATAAAAAAAAAATTATAAAAATGTGCTATTTTGATTTTTTTAATAAAAAGTGTACTTTTCTATTACTTTTTTAAATAAAGTATTTGTAAATAAAAATGCATTTTTTTTCGAGCTCGAGGCCAGTATTGAAAATAAATTTTATTTTTATTCGTTGCCGATATTTCGATACTCTTCGAGTATCATCATCTGGGCTTGTAAAAAATAATTTATATTTATAACCGACTTTCATATCGGCAACCAATAAAAATTAAATTTATTTTCAATACTGGCCTCGAGCTCGAAATAAAAACAGTTTTATTTATAAATAAAAAGGTCGAATAAAAACAACTTTAAATGAAGTAATTGTTTTAAAATGTACTATTTTCAAGTTTTTTAATAACAATGTACTATTTGGTACTGTTTGTAAAAAAGTACTATTTTGGTACTTTTATAAAATAGTTCTTTTTTAGGATTTTTTTAATTTAAAAGTACTTTTTAAGCAGATTTTATAACAAAGTTCTGTTTGTTAGTTTTTTTAATTAAATAAATATACAAAAAAATAATATATTTTTTTTTTTAAAGCACAAAAATTGTATTTTTTATAAAAAGTACCAAAATAAGAAGTACCAAAAAAAATCCTCTTTTTATACTTCTTATAAAAAAGTACTATTTTTGTGAAAAATATACCTTTTATAAAAATATGCTTCTATATATATTTTTTTTTATATAAGTGCCAAAATAGCATACTTTCATAAAAAGTATACTTTCATAAAAAGTACCAAAAAAAGTACCATAATAGTCCTTTTCTTGTACTTCATATAAAAAAGGACTATTTTGGTACGAAAAAAACAAAGTTCCTTTTATAAAAATGTACTTTTTATAAAAAAAAATGCTATTTTGATTCTTTTAATAAAAAATGTACTTTTCTATTACTTTGTTAAATAAAGTATTTGTTTAAAAATGAACTATTTAGAATTTTTACTCTTATAAAATAAGTACTATTTTGGTACTTTTAATAAAATAGTTTTATTTTGAGATTTTTTTTTAATTTAAAAGTAATTGTTTGGCACATAATAAAGTACTATTTTGGTATTCTTTATTAAAAACAACTATCTCTTACCTACCCGAGTAAAAAAAAAACTTTTTAGATCTAATTTGATCTCATAATTGGCTGTATCAAGTTGGATCAAATATTGATCTAATTGTATTATTTTAGATACACAAATATAAAAAATGATACAATTAGATCCGAATTTTGGTCACATCCAATTAAATCCACTTGATCTTATTTTATATAAATTAATATAGATTTATATAGTTACATAAAGTCAGATGTATTTATGTATAGCCTCAGATAAGAAAATGGGGGAGCCTCAATAAATCTTAGATAAAATTAGATCTGAACATATATAAAGTCCTATATAATTTAATATCATTGTATCAAATTATATATCATTATATCAAAACTTTTTTACTAGGGTACTTTTAATAAAAAAATTTTCAAATTTGGTGACTTTTATGAAAATGTGTTATTTTGGTACTTTAAATAAAAAAATAGTACTATTTTTACTTTTTTAAATTAAGGATTTATTTTAAAATTAAATATTTAGAATTTTTTTAATAACAAGGTAGTATTTAGTACTCTTTATGGAATAAGTACTATTTTGGTACTTTTAATAAAATAGTTTTATTTTGGGATTTTTTTTTTAATTTAAAAGTAATTTTTTGGCACATAATAAAGTACTATTTTGGTATTCTTTATTAAAAACTACTTCAAATTTGGTGACTTTTATGAAAATGTGTTATTTTGGTTCTTTAAATAAAAAATAGTACTATTTTTACTTTTTTCAATAAAGTATTTGTTTTTAAATGTACTATTTAGATTTTTTTAATAACAAGGTACTATTTGGTATTCTTTATAAAAAAGTACCATTTTGATACTTTTTATAAAAAAGTTTAATTTTAGTATTTTTTTAATTTAAAAGTACTTTTTTGGCACATAATAAAGTACTATTTTGGTATTCTTTATTAAAAATTACTATTTCTTACCTACTTTTAATAAAAACAATTCTAATTTGGCGACTTATATAAAAATGTGTTATTTTGTTACTTTAAATAAAAAAAATAGTTCTATTTCTACTTTTTTAAAAAAAGCATTTGTTTAAAAAAGTACTATTTAAAATTTTTTTAATAACTAGGTACTATTTGATTATCTTTATAAAAAAAAGTACTATTTTGGTACTTTTATAAAAAAGTGCTATTTTATAACAAAGTACTATTTTGTTAGCTTTTACAAAAAAAAGTACTTTTAAAGTACAAAAAATTTACTTTTCTTATGATAGTTTATAAAACTATCATTAAAACTTAATTTAAGTTATATGCGATCATTTTAACCCGTATCGCCATTATATCCAAATTTGAAAAAATTCAAAACTTTGATTAAAATGCTGCATTAATTAAATAATCTGGCTCAAATTAAGTTTATATAAAAGATTGTCTCAAGTCCTATGAAACGTTCAATAAAAAAATATTGAGATTTTTTTTTTTAATTTTCTAATATGCTGGAAAAACTTTTTCTTAAAAAAGAACAAAATTAAAAAAGTACCAAAATAGTATTTCATTATAAGAATTATGAAAACAGTACTTTCTGGTACTTCTTAAAAAAAGTACTATTTTGTCACTTTTTATTAAAAAGTACAATTTTGGTACTATTTATAAATATTTATTATTTTGTTGCTTTTTATGAAAATGTACTATTTTGGTACTTTTAATAAAAAAGCACATTTGTGTACTTTTTTTAAAGAAAGTATTTGTACTTTGTTTTTAAAAGTACCAAATATTTTTTTTCATAAAAAGGTACTATTTTGGTACTCCTAATAAAAACGTGTTTTTCGTATTTTTCTTAATTAAAACTCTATTTTAGCACTTTTTATAACAAAAAAAATACTACAGTTTTAGTTTCTTTTTTTTATTGAAAAGTACTATTTTGGTACTTTTCATATCAAAGTTTTTTTTTAAAAAAAGGTACTTAAAAAAATATTTACTATTTTGGTGCTTTTTATGAAAATGTACTATTTTGGTACTTAAAAAAAAAAATACTTTTGTGTACCATTAAAATATTTTTTATAAAATGTATTGTCTTGGTACTCTTGATAAAAAAAGTTTTTTGGTACTTTACATACGTATTTAAACTCTATTCTTGGTATTTTTTTTATAAAAAAAGTTCTACTCTTTTCGTATTTTTATTTACAATTACTATTTTGGTACTTTTTGTACCAAAGTTCTACTTCGTTAGTTTTTATAACGTTGTCAAAGTGACCGGATTACAAAAAAGACTCCGATTGGCCTAATATCTAAATGACAACGCATGTTTTACGTGTGCCAACGGTTCTTCTTTCTGGCTGAGAATGTAACATTTTGGTACTTTTGGAATTAAAAGTACTCTTTGCACTTTTTTTAAAGAAAGTATTTAAATTTTGTTTTGAAAAGTACTACTTATATATATTTTATAAAAAAACCATAATTTTGGTAATCTGTATAAAAAAAGTACTATTTTTGTACTTTTTTTAAAAAACTCCATTTTGGTCACTTTTATAAAAAAAAATCTACTTGGCATTTTTATACCCTCCATCTACAGTATGGGGGTATACTCACTTTGTCATTCCGTTTGTAACGCATCGAAATATCGGTCGGGGACCCCATAAAGTATATATATTATTGATCTATGATCGATTCTAAGACTTTTCTAGAATGTCCGTATGTCCGTCCGTCCGTCCGTCCGTCCGTCCGTCTGTATAAGACACGATGCAGATCAAAATAAATAAGATAGACTCTTTAAATTTGGCAGGAATATGTCTTTTGGTCCTAGGCAGTTTAAGTTCGTAAATGGGCAAAATTGGACCAGGGGGAAAAAAGTTCCCTCTTGAAGAACTTAACTTACCTCTGAAAAACGCCAAATTTTCACAGGTTTTTTTGTATTTTTGTTAAGCAAATACAACAATTTGATGTCAGAAAGAATTCCAGGCCCTGCCCTTGGACTTAGGAAATAAAAAAAAAATGTTTTTTTTTTTGGCCGCCCCCTTTTGTGGGCGTGGATATTAAAAATGTTTTAAATAATGATAAAATTGTATTACTTAAGATCAAAAAGCATAATAAATGAATTTTTAAACATTTACAGCATGGGGTTATGTGTCCCCCAATGACCCCTACTGTCCCCCCCCCCCAAAAAAAAACGCTCCTGCAATATTTTTTTTTAATTTTTTTTTATATGTTGGAGGGTATTATAGATTCGGCACAGCCGAATTTAACACTCTCACTTGTTTTTATTTAAAAGTTCTATTTGGTACTTTTTATAACAATAACACTAATTTGTTAGGTTTTTTAAAAAGCGGTATTTCTTTACAAAAAGAACAAAAAAAAAGTACTTTTTATAAAAACTATGTACCAAGATGGGATTTTTTAATAAAAAGTACTAAAATAGTTACAGGGCATCAAAATTAAAAAAATTCCGTAATTTTGAGTATTTTTTTTTTTCATCCCAAAAATGTAGAAAAATTGTTTGCATATAGAAAAAATATTTTAGAAAAATCCATAAACTTAAACTCAAATTTACACATAAATTATACGTAAAAGAAATTACACGCATAAGCTACACATGCAGTCAAAAATTACACGTGAAATATTTACTACACATGAAGTGGCAACACTGATTGTATATCACACACACTCATCAAAACACCTATAACAACCAACACTCAAATCTTTTCTAGGAGCATAAGAGCATAATTTTAGAAAATGAATGAACAACATATGCGCATAACGAGTTTTCACACACACATACATACACTCACACACTACCTAGTTTAAGTAGGTACCTTGTCATCCTTTAGACAAATGTTCTTCTTCTAGTACAATGACGTTGTGGTTGTTGTTGTTTTTTTTTTCTTTTTTTTTGTAAACGTGTGTTCATATTCTCTACATCATCTCGTTCATTATTAGCATTTACAGCAGTAACATCATTATGTTGTTGTTGTCGTGTGTGTTTGCGTATGTATTTGTGTCTGTGTGTGTGTATTTCAAGTGTAGTAGTTTGTATGCTGTAGGATCTGTTCTCTGTTTGTGCCAGTTGTCATTCATTGTTGTCGTCGTTGTTCTCGTCATTGTTGGGAAAGCACAAAAATATAAGAAAAATGTTTCCTTGTTGAGCATCTTTCTGTTGAAAATAAGTATTTTTCATTTGTTTCTCTTTAAGACTGAATTTTTCGTATGTTCCATAAAATATGGTTTATTAATTTTTATTACTGTTTGTTAGTCTTTAGTAGGCATCTTAAAGATTTTATTATTGATTATATTTTTAAACAGTTTCAACAACTGTTTGGTTGAAGGTTTGTTGTGTTTGTGTGGGTAGTAATTAATATGTGTATATAAAATAACGCAGGTCGTATACGTATTATTAATTAATTTGCTAATAAGTATACGTCACGTGGGCCTTAAAAATGAATATCGATGAGGAATATCGAAATTTATACGAAAAGTGTCAGCGTCAGATATTTTTCTAAAGTAAAAATGTTATAGCATTTGAGACCTTTTTTATATGAATAATGCCTGAAGCCTTAGAATTTATCTGTAGAAAATTTTTTCAGAAAAAACGAAAAATTTGTCAGAATCAGAGACCAAATATAACAGTTATATGTGTCATTTTGTTTTAAAAAAAATCATTAAACGAATGTTGTCCAAGCTAAGTATTTTATATATGAAAGGACGTCTAGAGATGTACCGTGTTTAAATTTGCAATAACTTTTATTTTCTGATGTTTACAATATCTTAAATAACAGTTATTAAAAACTTTTTGTTCAAACAATCTAAAATAACTTTTATTTTATATTTATTGGAGTAAATAACTGTTATAACAGTTATTTTTAAGACAATCAATCAAAGTGTATAACTTTAAATCAATGATTGAGTATTAGCTTTCAATAGGATTCTTTGGCATGCGTTTACTTTAGTTTTATTTTAATTCTTCAAGTTTTTTAAGGCTCAAAGAGTTTTTGACAACAGCTATAAAAAATAAAAGTTTTTTATTTCTGTTAATTTGAAGAAATATTTATATAAATCATTTGAAACTTTTTTTTGAACAGTTAAATTAGATTTTTTTTCAATAAATCACATAACAGTTAATGCCTCTGGTCAGAATCTAATTTTTTTTAATACAATTTTCAAGAATCTGAATTTTTTTGTTTACAATATATTTAAGAATCTGAGAAATCGAAAAATGTTCAAGAATTTCTTCAGGAAAAATATATCAGAATCAGAGAAATTTTTCCACAAAAAAATATTTCAGAATCTGAGAAAATGTCTAAAAAAAATGCCTAATATATTTTTGTGAGTAAAATTGTTTTAGATCTAAGATTTTTTTTATGGAAAAGTCTTTAAAAAATTTTTAAATAATCAAATCTAACACATTTTTATGTGAAAAATATTTCAGTATTGTACACACAAAAAAAAAAAGCCTTGTAAAATGAAAAGAAAAGCTTGTAATTTTTTATTTGTTGCTACCTCCTATATTACAAGAATTCCCAGTAAAAATTACGAGCTTTTTTGTAATTTTACAAGCTTTTTAACATGACTTTCATACATAGCTTATTTCTTGAGTTATTGAGGATGAAACACGGGAACCCTTGAACTTATAATTTTGAACGCAAATATTTTTTTTTAGGAGGCTAGCAACATTTATAAGTAATGTATCCGGTTTTGTAAAAAAAAGTCACCAGAGAAAAAAAAATAAATAAAAATTATGTTTAGAGTACAACTTGTTTTAAGTGTAAAATGACCCAATATATTTATTTCTTTTATAATTCTATATAAATCAAAATCAATTGGCGTTCGTTGGTAACCACATCATGTGAGAACGGCTGGACCGATTTAGACAATTTTTTTTTTTTTTAATGTTCGTCATAGTCCAACTTAGGTTTTTACGTAGAGAAAAATTGGCCACGCCCACTTTTACGCCCACTTTTTCCGATTTATCTAAAATAAAAAAACGGCTGCAACAATTTGGGTAAGAAAATTAATATGTTCTAACAAGTTTCAAATTTTATGAAAATTTAGATGTAAATCGAGATTTTTTGTTTTACAAAAATAATTCTAAAAATTCTTTCAATAAGTTTAGATTAGATGCACATCTCTTGTTAAACATTTTTTTAGACTCCAAGACATTCTCTAAACCTAAAAATTTTTCGTAACAAAGTTTTCAAATTCACCGATATTACAAATTTTTTTTACATTTTAGAAAAATTTTCAGATTTCTAATAAAAAATCTTAGAAAGAACTCAGATTCTGTTATATTATTTTCGAAAACAATCTCCGATTTAAAGAAACTTTTAAAAAAATCATTAATATTTTTGATATAGATAATTTCTTAAAGTCAAATCATTTTTCCCCAAGAACATTTTTTAGGTTCTCAGACGAATACCAGATTTTTTTAGATTCTGATTTTTTTTTTTTTACAATGTGAAGGAATTTTTTCTACTCTTCCTTTTTTTCTTTTCTTTTTTTCTTCTCTTCCTTTTTCTTTATTTTTCTTTTTCTTCTCTTTCTTTTCTTTTACCTTCTTTTTCCTCATTTCCCGCCCCCCCCCCCTGGATCCGCGCCTATAGGAGTAGGGACTAGTAGGAGAACCTATTACAGACGAGTGATTCACAACAGACCTCAGAGTCTATTACAACCTAACCTAACAAAACTTAAGGGGTTGCTCTTTTGGTGCAGAATAGGGCTTCCAATCGGGAAATTCCGATTCCGGAAATCCCAGAATTTTCTGGATTAGGGAAATACCGAATCTCGGAATTTATGATTTTAAATCCGGGGATTTTCGGTATCCTGATTTTTTTAATATTTTTTATTATTAAATTCTGTTTTAATTTTTAAATTAATAAAAAACTATTTTTATTTTATTTTTTATTTTTTTATTTTTTATTGAATTTTTAATATATAATTACTAGGGATGAGATTTCCATGCAAATGCATGTTGTAAAAGTTTCCGCACCGAAAACGTTGAAGTTTTGTCTTTATTTATTCATATTTTCCATAGCATTTACTTAAAATACGGGGTAATAAAATGGGCTCCAGGTCTACAAAGTCCAAAAAACCTAAAAGAAGGCTTAAGATAATAAGGCAAATAGACCACACCGAAAAGCTACCCCTCTTCGTAAATGAATCCGAAAGTTCAATCCCGAGCGGTTTTTTTTTTTTGTTATATTGATGAATTGGACGGACTTAGCTTTTGTGCATGTTAGAGGGGAGCCATTGATCATAATTCTAACATTTAAGGGGTTGTTTTTGACTGATAGACCTTGGACATCATGTGATAGATACCCGTTGTAGTTGTAATTTATGATGTTGAGTCAAATTTTAAGAAATAAAATTTTAAATTTATAGCACTTTAGAAATCGCTTTCGGTGCGAAAACTTTTTTTATCGAATCAACATAAAAAACTGTTTATTATTATAAGAAAAACATCCCCCACATGGTACTGGAGTAGTATTTTGCATTAAAAAAAAGTCATATCCCTAATGTACATATGAGGCATTCCACACCAAATGTCCCGCTACAGAAAAACATGTATCCCGTAAATTTCTGAATAGGTTGTTTGGATAGCCCTATATTTAACTAAGAAAATTGCGTTTTTGGTTTTTCTAATTTTCAAAAACTGGACGTAGAAGGCATGGTCAAATATTGGAAAAATGGTCAAATTTGTGGCGAGTTGCCTTGATTAAATATTTATCACATAAAAACGGAATGCACCACAATCTTAAAAATTGACATTCTTATATAGTTTTGTATGGGCTATCGAATAAAATTTTTTTCCTTGGAAAATTTTCAGAACCCGTTCTGAAGTTTTCCATTTTTTAAAAAAGTAAATTTATCAAAAATCCGGCCACTTTTTTTTCTTTTTTTTTTAAATTTTTTTTTTTTTAAGTTTAGATGTTTGTCCATCCACACAAAAAAAAATCAGAAAAACATTTTTCGTTTTTTCGAGAAAATCGCATTTGAATTTTAAATTTCATAACAATTTTGTAATTTGCTTGTATTTTCTTGTTTTAACGTTGCGAATGAGTAATATTAATTGCATGAATATTACTCATTCGCAACGTTAATACAAGAAAATACAAGCAAATTACAAAATTGTTATGAAATTTAAAATTCAAATGCGATTTTCTCGAAAAAAACGAAAAATGTTTTTCTGATTTTTTTTTTTGTGTGGATTGACAAACATCTAAACTTTAAATAAAAATTAAAAAAAAAGAAAAAAAGTGGCCGGATTTTTTATAAATTGACTTTTTTAAAAAATGAAAATTTCAGAACAGGTTCTGAAAATTTTCAAAAAAAAAAAATTTTAGTCGATAGCCCATACAAAACTATATAAGAATGTAAATTTTTAAGATTGTGGTGCATTCCGTTTGGTGCTTTCCACAGACATACGGATAGAATGACATCACCACAATATTTTGGGCTCGATCAGCAATATTTAATAAGCACTATCAAAAGTATACCTTTACTTTTTCGGGTCCTAGAAATTTATTGTAATGCGTTATACTCGGAATAATAAAGTGAGAATAAAAAATTTTATTTTAAAATTGGGACAACATGGCGCAGTACCCATACGCCATGGCGTATGGGTACTGTAATCAAAAGAAAACTATCATTCGTATGATAGTTTTTACTAAAATAAATATAATACTTAAATTTCGATAACTTATTCCCTAAAAATAGTTATTGCTTAAATAAAAACGCAATTTCATAGAAAAATCTATAATATCTGTAATAATATGCTTAATTACCCAGTATGCAATTAAAAGTCACGTATACTATGAACAATAAAAAACTAACAACGACAAAATAAAATGAAAACGACAAAAAAAAACTGAAATAACTTAATTAAGAGAATACGTACGCCACTAAGGGGATCAGCAACAATACGAGCAACAACAGCAACAACAACATCAGCAATATTGCAGAAACCCATATTCTTTGCATCATTTCTCCTAAAGTAACGACATTAAATAAAAATAAAAATAAAACAAAAACCATAAAGAAGAAGAAGAGGAGGAAATAAATAGCAACTACCATTAAGAAGAAGAAAATTCAAGGTACCGACGGTAATTTTACGTTTAAAGCTTAAAAAAAATGTAAAGGTTCTCTTTCCTTTTGGCATAAACCAACAGCAAAAAATAAAAACAAAATGAACGAAACGATAAAAAAAATCTCGTTACTTTTGGTTGGCTGCCAAGTTTTCCTTATAGCACACCTTAACAATTTCACTTACACACACCCATACAAACATATAAAACCGAAAGAAAATGAGAGAACGAGTATACAAGCACACACATACACCTATACATTATAAGAATACATATATATTTTACATAGGTAAGCAAGCAAGCACTGATGACAGACAGACATTCATACGTATGTTTGTATATAATGTTGTCTACGTTTTTTTTTTTTATACTAACAACAAAAGAGAGAGAGCATGAGTTAACAAAATTTAATATAGCAACAATTTTGCTTGCTACTTGTGGTTATTACACACATACATACACAAGAAGTCCCTATTCCAATCATCTTCATCATCATCATCTTCATTATAATGTAGTTGAGGTAGCACAGGAGGTAAGTTCCATGCAAAAAATAGGAAGATGTAAAGTAGGAAGCATTGGTTAAGAGGAGAAAAAACCTTGTAACAAAAAAAAAACAAAGCAAACATCATAAACAGTTGTTGTTTTATTTGGCAGCAGGTGCTGTATGCTGATTTTATGTGTTTTCTTTTTTCTCATACATACACATATGTGTCCCTCCTTAGCGTACACTTACATTGAAATACACACACATTTGTTACATATACATACATGTATACCACCCTACATCCTTTCTTATACGCGTCATGAACAAAAAAAAAATCTACAATTGGCAACTAGTAAGTACGCTACAGTTCAGTTATATTATTACTAACATACCCGGCCGGAACTTCAATACCGGTAGTAATAAATGTTGGATAATAAAATGGTCAGGATTTGAGTCCCCGTTTCTAAAATTCTCCCCTACGAAGTTTTTGGTGACAGGGCATAATCACCACGTACATTATCCCCGAATGTTTTACGGTCGTACTTTTTCATTCATAACCCCCACTCATATTATGGTGACTAACAAGGAAGGTTTCATAGGGCACCCACCGATTGTCCTGAAACTTGCATATGGGAAAGAGGGAAGGAAAATAAAAGATATCTGTTTTTTCTTAGCTTCACAATCTCACATTTAGCGGGTCAAAGGGGAGGGGGAAAGGGGATTTTTTTGGTTTTTTTGACGATTTTTCACATTTCTTCAGAAGAAACTATATGAACATTTTTACAGATATGAACATTTTTACAGAAATGTGAAAGAAAATGAAAAGCCATCTAATGGCCTATCGTTTGTTTCCAAATTTGGCTTCGTTAATATCCTATTTTCGAAAATGTAAAATCGTAGGGGTAGTTTATATTTAGAGGTATATACGTATGACCGCCAAAATCATGTATCATAATCTATATTAAAATTAAGCTGAGACCCGTATTTTTCATTTGGTGAAACTAAAGTTAGTTCGGCTTTTATTATAATTTCCCCAAAAGACAACATTTTTTCATAAGGTGGCAGCCCTTTTTAAATTTCAGATTGGGCAGCCAAAAAAGGTAACTCTTATTTTTATACCCTCCACTCTAGTGATAGAGGGTATATATAAGTTTGTCATTCCGTTTGTAACACCTCGAAATATTGGTCTAGGACCCCATAAAGTATATATATTCATGATCCTCGATCGATTTTAAGACGATCTAGCGATGTCCGTCCGTCCGTCCGTCCGTCCGTCCGTCCGTCCGTCCGTCTGTCCGTCTGTCTGTCTGTCTGTCTGTCTGTCTGTCTGTTGAAAACACGCTAACTTTTGAAAGACTTTACGGAGGCTCCTGAAGTTTGGCATATATGTTGGGCATTTACCTGGTCAGGTTGGTATTGCAATCCAGCGAAATCGGTCCAGTGGTTCAAAAGTTATGAGCAAAAGACTGAATATCGGCAAGGGTTTTTCGTGAATTTATGAGATAAAAAGCACTATAACTTTGGAAGATCAATTCTGAGTCTGCTGAAGCTTGGCACATATATTTTTCGTTCCTCCAGCCTAGTTCGTATTGAATTTCACCCAAATCGGTCCAGTGGTTCAAAAGTTATTAGCAAAACCGTGAATATCAGATTAGCTTCACCTTAAATGCTCGTGGTGAAAACCCGTTAAACCTGTTTTACAACCATTGGTAAGTCAGAAAAATATTTTGAAACGTATTTCTGTCACTCAAAAATATTTTTATACCAAAACAAAAAAAATAAATCACTCGAAAAAAATGTTACACTCAAAAAAAATTTTACACTCAAAAAAAAAATTAGTAAATTTTTTTTTAATGTAAAATTCAAAAAAAAATTTACACTCAAAAAAAAATATTTTTTTTTTTTTTTCAAAAATTACTAAAAAAAAAAAAATTACACTCAAATTTACTAATTTTTTTGTAAAATTCAAAAAAAAATAGTTTTTTTTTTTTTTAATTAAAAAAAAAAAAATTTTTTACACAAAATAAAATATTTCTAATCATAACTGTTATTTTTTCACGTTAGAAAATTTACTATCACTTAAAATGGGCACTGTGGAGGGTATTCCTAGATTCGGCCAAGTCGAATTTAACTTTTCTACTTGTTCTCTCCTCATTTCCCTATGCAAGCTTCAGGACTTCGATTTCAAAATTCTTTTATCAAGTCAATAAATAGTGTTTGTGTTTGTTAAATTTCTTTGTTGAAAAAAAAAGGTTTAATTGTCAGATCAACAAATTGTATTTGTGTTTGTTGAATTTCTTTGTTGAAAAAAATTTATATTTTTATACTTTTGTCACATCAATAAATTGTGTTTGTGTTTGTTGAATTTCTTTTGTGAAAACAAAAAAAAAATCTTTTTTCAACAATCAAAATTTACAAACGTTTGTTGATATTACAAATTTCCGTATAGGAGCACTTTCAGTGAAAAAATTAATTGTATTCACAAATATGGGGGGCAATATAACAATTCGTTTTTTTTTTCTGTGTATAGTCAGTTTTCTGATCCGCTTACGTCTCCCCCACCGTACTCAATATGGTCGAGTGTCACCAAGAGCGTTGATTAAGCATTTGCGACTTTTCGAGTGGCGATTTTACTGCTGTGTTCGTAATGTACTTAGATATCTACAGGATGAATGTTTCGTATCACTTTTAGGCCAGTCTGGGGTGCCGATCAAATAGCACCAGTGATACCCAGAGATTTGATATATCAGTCTTTTTTGTGAACAAAACGAGATCGGTTTTGGCGTTATAAACTCCCAGACCGTTGTCCTTTGTCCACGTTCAGAATGTCTTAAGCACTGATTCCTTGACTATGCTAATCTTTGGTAAAAACTTTGATTACTATTACAACATTACCAGCTTAGGCAACAACCTTGATACCTATTTCGTAAAGTGACTTGAGGATCCTTTTTTATTACAAGATTCCACAGAAAAGGAGATATTACTTCCCCTGGTAGAGTGTCCCTTGTAATTACTTTCTCGCTTCCACGTCACACATCTTCGAGTTAATTGACCTGCTTCTCAGCGTTTTGCGCGACCATAGAGTAATCTGTGTGTTCGTGTATGTATTTTGTAGGGCATTAAAAATTTATGATACTTTGACATGTTGAACGCGACTTCCACATCCAGAAATGATGTCAAAACATACTCTTTTTTGTGAAGAGTATTCTCAATCAAACCCGACAACATTACTTTAAGCCGTCTCAACAGACCTAACTTTAAGATAGGCGTGTTGGGTCTTGAGATTGTCTGATGGATATTTCTCACATAAACATCTAGCAGTATTTTCCAATAAAAACGTAGACAGACTGATAAGTCTGTAATCCTTTACGGTATTGTGCTTTACCTCTCTTGCTTCAGATCTTCTTCGGATACGAGCGCTCTGGACAGGATTTAAGATTCGCTTCCCTAATGGTGTTCGTGACTAAACTAACAGATTTCTCCAAATCATGTATGCTGACCGGCTTCTCCATTTCTGTAGGCGGCAATGCTCTTACAAAAGTTCGGACTTTAACCCAGTTCGTTTTCTTGGGTTTAAATTCTATAAGGGATCCTATTCTCTATTGAGAGATCAATGCTTAAGAATTTCCAGTAATTGTCCTTTTTAAAAAATTTCTTGAACTTGGGAATAACCGTCATTTTTGGAAATTTTTTGGAAAATTTCAAATGGCGATATCTCGAAAACCGCTAGACCGATTTTATAATATTCGTATTTAGCATGCCAAAATTAATAAAAACAATGGATCCGACTGAAGATGCCCGTACACAAATTTTAAATAAATTTTCCTACAATCAGCACTGCACTGGCCATCGGCAGGTATTCCGACACGACCCAGCAGAAATTTTAATGAACTGGAAGCAGGTAATGAAAAGGAATCACGAGTCAAAGAGCGCATCCAAACCACCTGAAATCATGATTTCTGTGGGCGATGTCACAGTTTAGAGAACTCTTTGGTAGCACAGAAAACAAGAACTTGTGCTGCCAAAATCTCAACTTAAACGAGTTTTTTTAATAAAGCTATTGCATGTGAAATTATTTTAAAAAAATTATTAATCGATAATCGATTTTTTTAATCGTAATCGTGATTATGAAATACTAGCTATACCCGGTCCGCGTTGCTGGCCCTAAGAAAAAACAGTTTTTTAATGCATCTTAATTTAAATATAGTGTCGGACAAAACTAAAGCACGGGTCCGGGTCCAGCTAGTAACCTTTGGTTCCAACCTCAGTTAGCACAATCTATAGAGAAATCTCAACAAAAGCCGTTTTTGCGTGATTTCGAAACAGACAGACATAACGTTAAGTATAGTACAAAGGGGCGTGTGATTTAACGCATTTTTTTCGAATCGTGATAGTCTAAATTAGTCTAGATTAGTACTATCTGTGCTGCAAATTTCATTGACATCAGTTTTGTCGTTTTTGTGTGATTGCGAAAGAGGAGGAAATAACTTTTTATTTATGAAAAACGGGAGTGATATTTTAAACCCTTTTGCCGAATCGCGCTATACATATGACCTACAGTTCCCGCTCGGTTAGTTCTATCAGTAGTGACAGATTCGGCTTAACCGTTTTTGCGTGATTTCAAAACAGGCAGATATAACGTTCAGTATAAAACAAAGGGGCGTGTCAATTTACTCCAAACGTGGTCAGTATAGTACTAAGGGAGTTGCAATTTTGATCCTTTTTTCCAATAACGATCTTATATGGCCTACATATGCACTTGGTTAGCACTGTATGTAGTGAAAATGTCAAGAGAATTGGTTCAGCTGTTTTTGTGTGATTGCGAAACAGGCAGACAATGCCCAGTATAGTACAAAGGGGTGTGGCATTTTACGCCCCTTTTTCCAATCGTAGTTTAACATGACCCATAGTTCCACACTCGGTTAACACATCAGTGCTGAAAATTTAATTAAAATAAAATCAACAGTTTTTAAGTTATTGCGGAGCATGCAGAAATAAAATTCAATTCAATACAAAGGGGCATGGCATTTTACGCCCGTTTATTAGATCACGCTCTAATTTGGTACACAGTTAGTACTTGGTTGGTACTATCGTTGGTTTAAATTTCATGAAAATCGGTCCAACCGTTTTTTATATATAGATGTCATTAGTGGTGCAATGTAAAAATTCGATTTGGCCACCCCTCCGGCCACTGGCAAAAAAGCATGGCATTTTACACCCATTTGACCGATCACGCTCTAATTTGGCATATAGTTAGTACTTGGTTAGTACTATCTTTGGTTTAAGTTTCATCAAAATCGGTCCATCCGTTTTTTATTTATAGGCGTTATTAGTGGTGGAATGTAAAAATTTGATTTTGCCACGCCCCTCCGACCACCGACAAAAAATCAAAAATCTGACCGCACAGTGTTACTCCCCAGGCTATTCTGACTATTCCCTGAAAATTTCATCAAGATCGGTCCAGCCGTTTTCGAGTCCATACGGAACATACATACATACACACATCCATTTTTATATATATAGATATCGATTATTTTCAAACTCTACCTTAAACTGCATTACCAAAGGATCAAGAAATCGAAATTTTTAGATTTTTAAAACCAAACTTGGACGTAGGAAAAACCTGTCAAATTTCAAATAGCAATATCTCAAAAACCGTTCGCCCGATTTTATTTTATTTTTTGACATTTGTGTTCATTGCATAAAAATTTATAATGTATCGACCCGGTGAAAAATTAGCATATATGGATACATATATGTAAATATATGGATGCATATAATATGTAAATATATGAGCATATATGGTCATATATGAAATTGTATGCAGTCATATATGATCATATTTGCAACATATATGTTCATATACGTAAAATGAGGGCATATACCCATATATGACATATGTGGACATATATGGAGCATATATGTCATATATGTTCATACCCGAATAAAAAAAAGTTATATGACGCAATATTTAATTATATATGAAAAGATATGCTTTTATGTAAATCCATATTAATTTTGATCCGAAAATTGGCGGATCGAATATTATACGATTATATCAAATTCTATTATTTTTGATAAAATTATATCAAATTTGATTAAGTTTGATCCCAAAAATGGGTCTATCTAATTGTATTAAATCATATCTTATCTGTTAAAATTAGATAAATTTTTATATAATTAGATAAAATCTGTTGAATTTTTTTGGAATTTTAAACGAGAAATTAAAAATTATTTTATCAGATTGGATACATTATCAATTAGAAGAGTTTTTTTTTGCATTCTTCGGAATTTTTCGGGACCTAGCAAATTATTAAAAATTTGTAATTTTTTTCTAAAATCATTTTTAAGGGATTTAAAAATTCCAAAAAATGTTTGTCTTAGAAAATTTAAAAACATTTTTTCGGAGCTTAAAAATTTTTCAAAAAAATAAAATTTCTCCTAAAAACATTTTCAATGATTTTTTTACTCCAAATGACTTTTTTACTCCGGGACTTTGGAAAATTTTCATAAAATTTTTTAGGACTTGAAAATTTTTTAATTTTTATTTAATTGTCCGGGAAAAATTTTTTCGGGATATAATTATAAATAAAATCATATATCTTTTTATCTGCCATATCTAAAAATTCCCGACATTATATGTCATATCTAATTTCATATAGATCGGTATGTAAATAGATATGAATATGTATGTTATTATATTAAAAAATAAGGAAAAATACAATGCTATATATAAACTTATATGTCCATATCAAAGTTCATGCATAACCATATATAAATATAAATAATTATATAATAGCATATATGATTATATCAGATCTTTTTTACTCGGGTATGCCCTCATTTTACGTATATGGACATATATGTTGCAAATATGATCATATATGCCTTCATACAGTGCCATATATATTCAAACATGCTACATATATGGACATACATGACGCTGTATGAACGCATATATGATCATATTTGTACCATTTTTCACCGGGGAGACTTTAATTTTTCTAATTTTTTTAAAACAAAACTTTGATCGCCGGGTGACACGGGGAAATTTAATTTTATTGATAAGGCCTTGTAGATTACAAAAAACATCAGACCTTCAAAATCGGAAGACAACATTTTTTTTTGTCATACAAAAAAAATTGCCGCTCTACTGTAGGGTATATTTAAATTCGACTCAATTAATAAAAAAAAACACTTTTATATGTTTCTTAACTAGCAAAAACCTTCATCTATCCATCCAACCACATACATCCTTCTATCTTTTCATTCACAAAAAATAGGTTCCCTTCTAATAAAACACACACACATTGTTGAACTCATACAATGATGCTTACACTAACACACACATAAAAACTTTTTAATACACAACAGATGCTTCTTTATTCTTCAAAAAAAAAACACACACACTTCATTTCTAATACAACAGCAGCAACATCTCCCAAATGTACAAAACTCATCAAACCACTACTACTACTAATACAAGAGCACCTAATGTACCCGTAGTTTTGTATATAAAGCATCAGCAAAAAAACACCAGCTCACAAACTCACGTATAACATACACCTTAGAGCAGGTATTGTATATACACACACAATCATACAACATTATATACACTCTTTTATACACAAAGAACAACAACACAGTCTAAGTTTAATACAAAATTCACAGAAATGAGAGTGTATTTATTTGTAACACTGGCAGGCAGACAACCTTTTGCAATTTTGATGAATTTGGGGGTTGGGTTGTATATTGGATGAATTGAGGTTTGACTGAATGTTTGAGTTTGGTTGTATATTTTATGTTCTTGTTTTTTTTTTCTTTTTCTCGTTTTGCAGGTGTAGATTGGTGGATGCGTAAGGTATGTATGTTGTACATTATGTATACACGTGCTACAACAAACTGCTTTGATTGCCATTAGCGCCAGTGGGCTTTCGTCAAAACGAAAAATCTATTCTACCGTTTTAAAGAAAACACACACAATTATTCAAACAAACACAAAATGGGAGGAGAAGGCATGCGCAGTTATAAGAAAATATAATGTCTTATAGCCATTATGAAAAATATATTTTGAAAATTTCTCAAGTACGAAACGAATTGAGAGAGAGAGTGGTTTTTCTTACATTAAGGCTAAAAGTAAAAGATTAAGTTAAATGTGAAATGAGATTCTTAAGAGCACTTAATACAAAATAATGATGAGAAATGCAATTCTTAAAATCGTACATCATTATGATGTTTTTTCCTTCCAGAGATAGAGAGTCAAATCATCATCAGCACATGTTTCTCTATTTTTAACATGTTTCTCTATTTTTAACTCTTTCTGTTATTAAATATCGTAAAAATTTAAAAAAGGGCAAAGAATTTAATTTTCGTTCGTATGTAGTTTTAGCCACGTTAACATAAATTCGGTATTATGTTAAAAATAAGGGGAATTTTCTGTTATTGAAATTAAAGCAACAGTTTGTACTGTTACAAGGACATTTATTTATTATTTTTAATCTCTAATATCTACATGATGTATTTTCAAAAATAAATTCATATTTTTATGTTAAACTTACTTGTGTTGTTTACTACAAAGTGTTTTTTTTTATTTATGCGGTTACTGACCTGTAAGTAAAAATGAAACGAAGTTGCTTGATATTAATTTAAAATTTTTATCATAGTCAATATTGTAGACATAAATTTACATAATTGTTTTAAATAAAAAATAAATAAATTTGGAAAAAAATATAAAGGTCAGTGTAATACAAAAAGAAAACAATAAAGACAAATGAGCTGAGAATTTTTCTAAGTGAAAATATCTCAGAATCTGAAAACCAAAAATTTTTAATTTCTATATAATGTCCTGATGATATAATTAATCGTTTCGAGATCGGATTTGATGAAAAACTTAGGTAATTTTACGTGGAAGTTGAATAAAAACAAGTAAGAAAATTAAAGTCGTTCAAGACCGACCATATTCTACACTAGTGTTTTTTTGAAAATGGGTCCCAAGTTCAAACATGGACCGATTGGACCTGTCTTTTGTTAGATCTTTATTTAGTGTAGAAAACACACACAGATCAAATTTTAGTGGAATTGGTTTATTTTTTGACAATAGACCGATTTAATTGAATATCGGTCGAAATTTTTATATAGGGGACTAAGTCAAAAAATGGTCCAATTATATTCCGATTTGATTAGGTTACTAAAGTACACGTTTAACTCCTAAAAATAAAATTGTTGTCAAATATTTTCAATTTAATGAATTTTGAGGGAATTATGTGAATATCGGGAGGGAAGTGTGAATGGGGACCACCAGAACGATTCCCCAGCAGAAATTTTGCTGAACTGGCAGCAGCTTTTGGAAAGGAGACTCGAGTCAAGGAGCGCATCCAACCTGCTGAATTCATGCGTGATTCTCTAAGGCGATATCACACTTTATAGCGCTAGTTGGATACACCGAAAAAGCGCTCTTAAGATGCTCTGAATTCACATCTCTTTAGAGCGCTGAAAAAATCGCTATAAAGATGCAGTGAATTCATGTATATTTTTAGAATAAAGATGAAGCCCATTTGACTATTTCTGAAATACAAATTACAAAATCTGAAATACAATTGACTATTTCTGAATGCAATTGGAAAATCCTATATACAATTGAATTATTCTGAAAATCAGTTGACTCCCTGCAAGCATTTGGAAGAAATATCGCCTAAGAGACCCAATTACATTTAAAAAATTTCCAACTAAGTATATTTCGAAAATTTCAAATTATATTTCAGAAACTTTCATTTATATTTCAGATATTACCATTTACAACCAAAAAAAAAATTAATTACATTTAAAAATGTTCAATTATATTGAACATTTTTTAAATATAATTGGATATTTTTAAATATAATTGGAGATTCTAAAATATGATTGGACATTTTTTGTAATATAATTTGTATTTTCTGAAACTAAAGTGGAAATGGTGTACTCAATTTTTTTTTTTCATTTAAAATGTGAGATGTTATGATTGAAGCACTCTTTTCAGCGCTGATTAATGCGCAATAATGATGCAGTGAAATCATGTGTCTTTGCCTAAAACTCATCGTTTTTTATTCAAAAAGTGTTAAATATATTCAAAACGAAAGCATGTATGAAATTTTATCAAAATGTAATTTTATATTTTGAGTTTTATATAAAAATCTTAACAAAAAATTTGAATTTTTTCCCCTAACTTTTACTGCATCCTCAAGAGCGCTCTTTGGATGCGCTTCGGTATGCTATAAAAAGATGCTGTGTCGCCAAAATCTCGATTTATTTTTGCTGGGTCGTGCAAACAAATTTTGATTACCTGCTAAATTTCAAAGCGATATGCTATATTTTGGCCCAAGAATAGGATCTTGGGCCAAAAAATGCTTGTTTCAAATTTCAAGTCAATTCATTGAAAATTGCGACCTGAACCGTGCTTAAACCGTTAGATGGACAGATGGACGGACAGACAGACGGCCATCGCTAAATCGACTCAAAAAGTACTTCTGAGTCGATCGATATACTTGAAGGTAGGTCTTGTACCAATATTTCGTGTAGTTACAAACATCAGCTCAAACTCATTATACCCTGTACCACAGAGTGGTGTAAAATAGTTTAGACTTTCTCTCTCACGGATTTTCAAGGTGTTTTTAACGAAATTTTGAAAATATCATAAAAAATAAGTGAAAATCCTTAATATTTCCAGCGTCCAAGCCTAACCTTGAAATTACGTTAGCTATAACCGGTATAAATTTCGCTGCAATCGGTTCGGTACCTACCTACTAGGGATGCCAAACGGGAAATCCGGAATCCCGAAATCCCGGGGTTTTTCGGGATTGACAAATTCCGAATCCCGGGATTTATTTTTTTCAATCCCGGGATTTTTCGGGATTTTCTGGGATTGCCAAATCCCGAAAAATCCCGGGATTTCGGGAATTTTTTTTTCAAATTTTGTAATAAAAATTAACAATTTTTTCAGTGTTTGTTGTCCGATGGTAACAAAATGGCTATCGTTTGAAAGGTGTTTGAAATATCTTTCAAATGAGGCATCTTGGGCTTAAATTCTCTTACTCTTTTGGAGTACAATTTAATTTTAAGGGCGTATTACTTAATCATGCGCGGGTACAAGGGGGTGAGGGGAGGTTGAAATTTCCCCACCCCCCCCCCCCCCCCCTCCCCCGCCCCAGACGAAATTTGAAAAAAAGAAAGAAAAAAAAAGAAAGAAAAAAGGAAAAAAAGAAAGAAAAAAGAAAAGAAGAAGGAAATTATAAAAAAAAATTTCCAAAGGAAAAAAATCTTAAAATCCAAAAATTTTTAATGGAAAAAAATTTTAATTTTTTGAAAGAAAAATCTATAAAAATTATACGGAAAACCTGAAAATTTTTAAAGGAAAACTGTGAGAAAATGTCGCAGAATCTGAGACTTTTTCTATAGGAAAAACGCCTCAGAATCTGAGACTTTTTCTATAAAAATGTCTCAGAATCTGAGACTTTTTCTATAGAAAAAATGTCTCAGAATCTGAGACTTTTTCTATAGAAAAAATGTCTCAGAATCTGAGACTTTTTCTATAGAAAAAATGTCTCAGAATCTGATACCTTTTCTATTGTAACGACGAGTTTCCTCCGGTTGCTGGGGTATAGCTCACGGGGGCCAGGTTCGTCACAGAAATTTATATTCGCAGTGACAGAGAATGAGAAATGAAACGAGTTGTTTATTTTCTTTTGAAAATTAATATAATTCTTTTATTAATTCATTACTTAAAACTAGTAAAAAATGATAAATGGTATTGTATACGAAATAAATTAAAATATGGTTTGCTTCCCACTGGACAGCCGGTGACGGGTTAGCTGGATTGGAACCAAGTGTTGATATGGCAATTCTGCTTACAATTGAAGAGAGTTAAACTACAGTGTTACTATGAGAATCCAAAGTAAACGATGAGTAATTCTATTAACAAATCCAAGAGCGCGAATGGGAACCTGCGACGGATCTCCCTTAAAACCAAAGAGCACAAAAGGGTACCTACGACGGATCTCCCTTAAAACCAAAGAGCACCAAAAGGGTACCTACTACGGATCTCCCTTAAAACCAAAGAGCACAATAGGGAACCTGCGACGGATCTCCCTTAAAACCAAAGAGCACAATAGGGAACCTGCGACGGATCTCCCTTAAAACCAAAGAGCACAATAGGGAACCTGCGACGGAACTCCCTTAAAACCAAAGAACACCAAAAGGGTACCTACGACGGATCTCCCTTAAAACCAAAGATCACAATAGGGAACCCGCGACGGATCTCCCTTAAAACCAAAGAGCACAAAAGGGTACCTACGACGGATCTCCCTTAAAACCAAAGAGCACCAAAAGGGTACCTACGACGGATCTCCCTTAAAACCTAAGATCACAATAGGGAACCTGCGACGGAACTCCCTTAAAACCAAAGAGCACAAAAGGGTACCCACGACGGATCTCCCTTAAAACCAAAGAGCACTGAAGGGAACCTACGACGGATCTCCCTTAAAACCAAAAATCACAATAGGGAACCTGCGACGGATCTCCCTTAAAACCAAAGAGCACAATAGGGTACCTACGACGGAACTCCCTTAAAACCAAAGAGCACAGTAGGGAACCTACGACGGAACTCCCTTCAAAAACGCACTGAATCACTTGAGGTACCGAACGACGGAACACCTCTTAATAACACGACTCAACACTAGAGGTGCCTAACGACTGAACTCCTCTTCACTACGCGCACTAATCACTACGAGCACTGTTCACTTTGCCGGTTACCGACCGACTCATCATTTCTTCATTGTTGCTCTGCTTTTATATCATTTTTCTTTCATCGTTCTGCTTATGACGTTGGCAGAGGCAGTGTGGCAGATGGCAGATATCAACTGTGTACACATCAGCTGTTGTGATGAGCTGTGTTCAGTTGTCTTAAAATTTTCCGTTAAATTCAAATTTAAATTTATAAGAATAATTTGTTGAATGAAAAAAAACTTGTGTTGACAAAAACAAGCGTTATGCGACTTTTGTCTTTACACTACATTCCCCCATCGGGGTGGTCTAATTTGCCAACGGCTATCTTAATGGAACAGATACACTTTGTAGATTGTAGAGGAACCGTAATTTCCACACCAGAGGTATGTTTGGTAAAAATTATTGTGGGTCCACATTAGCATCCGATTCTTCTATAAAACTCTTGAGTTCACTTAGGTGTGCAGTTTTCGTGTCGTTCCTTTCTTTGCCTTTGAGCTGGGCTATTACCGGTGACTTAAAGCTGATTACTTCGTATGGACCGATATATTTAGGGGCCAGTTTGGCCGCAAAGCTTTCCGCTGCTTTTGACAATGGGTGATGGCGAACCAATACTAAATCGCCTATTTTGGGCTTCCAGGGCCTTCTGCGAAGATTATAGTGTCTACGCTGATCTTGACCTGCTTTTCCAAGTTGGTAACGTACTATTTTAAAGATTTCTTGAAGTTCCTTCGCCTTTTCTACTGGTGTTCGCCTAACTGCTCCGGTTCCCGTGATAACTTCATCATAAAGTGCCTTTGGTAGCCTGGGCTCACGACCTTGAACAAGGTATGCAGGACTGTATCCTGTTGATTCTGATGTGCTTGTGTTGATGGCTAGACTGATTTCGGGTAAGTAGTCATCCCATTGATTGTGGTGATTGTTAGCAATTTGAGCTATCATAGTCTTCACTGTACGGTTAGCCCTTTCGGTGGGATTTTCCTGTGGGCAATACGGTGCGGAGAACTGTTGGCGAACTCCAATTTCCTGCAGGTATTTCTGAAGAATTCGACTAACGAATTGACTGCCATTATCAGTTATCAAAACCTTTGGAGTACCGAACCGTGCCAATATCCTCTCCCGAAATGCCTTCACTACACCCTGTGCGGTGGCTTTACGAAGAGGAATAAGCTCCACCCATTTAGAAAATCGATCGAAGAAAACTAAGAGCATTGAATTGCCGTGTTTGGAACGGGGCAAGGGCCCGACGAAATCGGCACAAACTGTAGACCATGGTTCTTCAGGAATTTGGATTAACATCTCTCCAGCTGGGGCTTGTTGACATGGCTTGTAACGCTGGCATGAGTCGCAACCCCTTACAAATCGGGAAATGTCCCGAAACATACCTGGCCAATAGTACCTGTTGCTGACTCTATTGATGGTTTTTCGGATACCAAGATGTCCAGCAGCAGGTTGATTATGATTTTCAAGGAGAACTCTTTGCCTTAAAGGTGTGGCAACACAAAGTTTCCATGGAGTGCAGTCCTCGTCATTCGGGTGCCTTGGAATATGTCGAAACAGTTGACCATCGACAATAGCGTAGTCTGAAAATTTTAACGGATTCTGTTTAACTTCCTTCATCTTCCCTTGGAGCCACGAACATATTTGTAATGTAGTATCATCTCCTTCGACGACTCTCTGTAGGCAATCTATTGGTTGTCGCGATAAGGCGTCGGCTACAACATTGTGTTTGCCCTTGCGATATTGCACATTGAATGAGTACTGTTGTAGTTCAAGAGCCCATCTAGCTAGGCGACCTGTCGGGTTGTCTATGGAGTTAAGCCATTTGAGGGAGAGGTGATCCGTAATTACTTGAAAATGGTAACCCTCAAGATAGGGTCGCATTTTTCGTATGCCCCATACTATTGCCAGGCACTACTTTTCCGTGGCGGAGTAGTTCTTCTCAGCTCCGTTGAGACTTCGACTAGCGTAGGCTATGACCCTTTCGCCATCCTCCAAATTCTGGGTAAGAACCGCTCCGAGCCCGTAATCGCTTGCGTCCGTCTGTAGTATGAAGGTTTTATTAAAATCAGGACAGACCAGTACTGGTGCCTCTGTTAATTTAGCCTTCAATAGTTCAAATGCAGTTTGTTGTGCCTCCGTCCACTTGTAATGTTTACCCTTTTTAAGCAACGACGTGAGAGGTTGGGCTATGGTGGCGAAATCGGGTACGAAACGCCGATACCAGGAGGCGACTCCTAAAAATCGTCTTACCTCCCGCACATTAGTAGGTGCCGTCATTTCTTGTATAGCTGATACTTTATCCGGGTCTGTGTGTATCCCCCTTTCACTGACGACATGCCCAAGATACTTAGTTTCCGCTTTGAAAAACTCACATTTTTCCGGATTTATTTTTAAATTAGCTGCTCGTAGTCTTCTAAAAACTTCAGCGAGATTTTTAAGATGTTCATCTAAAGTTTTTCCAGTGATAATAATATCATCAAGGTAGGCAAAGGCGTATGGTTCCAACTCCGGGCTGATGATACTGTCAAGAGCCCTCTGAAACGTGGCTGGCGCGGAATGCAAACCAAAGGGCATGACACGCCACTGGTATAGTCCTCGGCCGGCTACCGTAAATGCTGTGTACTTTTTGCAGTCTTCTTCTAGGGGAATTTGCCAATACCCGTCTTTTAAGTCGAGGCTACTAACGTACTTCGCGTCTCTGAGACGATCAAGTATCGTTGATATCCGAGGAAGGGGGTAGGCATCTGGTTCCGATTTTGCATTCAGATGTCGGAAATCCATACATAGCCTCCATGAACCATTTTTCTTTTGGGCAAGTGTAATCGGGGAACTGTAGGCACTTCGCGAAGGTTCAATGCAGCCATTGTCCAGAAGATCATTAATTTTAGAGTCAATGATAGCCTGCATGGCTGGATTACGAGGCGCATATCTTAATTTAAACGGACGATCATCAGTCATCCTTATGCGATGCTTGGCGGCCGTAGAAAGACCATGAATTTCTCTAAATTTTTGTAGTTCTTGTTCAATAAAGGTGTTAATTTTTAATTGATCCTCTGCGCTATGACGGTCTACTGGCAAATGGCTCGGGGCAGATTCAACATTTCCTGTAGAATTCGTTGGAGAAGGTCTGATAGACTGGTTGGGATTCATGCCCAATGACTCGTTAGAGGGGTTGGTTGCAGTTAGGCTATGGGTGATATGTCTGTTGGCTTCCTGGCGGTTTTGCACGGGTTTCTCATTAGTAACGGACTGTAATTTACACAAAAGACCCGAAATTTTAACCTCTGTTCCAAATTTCCTTAGAAAATCCAATCCCAGAATGATATCCTCGGTGGCATCTAGCATCACGAGCAGTTTTATGGTCATGCACTGATTTCCAAAGGTTATGGTGACCTCAATGAATGAATTTATTTGATGGCATGAACCATCTGCCAGGATTACACTAGCGTCGTACGGCTGTAGGTCAGAGCTTCTAATAGTGCGGGACAAGTTTTCACTAATAAAACAGGCAGTGGCTCCCGTATCGACCGTGGCTTTTATTAATCGGTTTTCTAAAATAATTGTGGCAACCAGCCTGGTATTATCTAGATATAATGAAGTTTTCATTGGTAGTGAGGACCTTACGTGATACCTGGATTTTCCTGGGTCGTGGTTACCTCCTGTGTGCGGTGTGCGGCAACAATGGATTGTTCTTATATTACGCCGTCCACAATCCCAGCAAAACTTAACTGGCTTATTCTTGCATTTGCTGCGTATGTGATCCTCCAGTCCGCAGTTGTAACAGGCAGTCCTGGGATTGATATTTACTTCTTTACTAATTGAGACGCTTTCTTCCAGGCTCCTTAAACTAAACTCGCGGCTTGCTTCCTGTACGTCCGATGGTATTAAGTAGTTCCAGATCTTCACTTAAATCTAGAAGCTCGTCGAGTGTGGCAAAATCCTTTTTTTTTGATATACCACTGGTATATTGGCAAGGAATTCATATATATCCGCTCCATTTTTTGTATTTCCGTGTAATTAACGTACCTCATTAAATTTAGCAGATTTAGGGTATAGGTCTTGAAGGTCTCTCCTGGTAGTTGTCGCTTTTCTTGTATGCGGTCTTCCAATAGTTGAAAATATCGAGGTGGCAGGAAAAATTTCAAAAAATCTGACCTAAATTCCATCCACGTGTTCCAATTCCGTTTGTAGTTGCGGTACCAAACCAAAGCCTGACCCATAAGTAATTGGGGCATCATAGCTGGCATGACATCTATTATTACGGAGTACATTAGGGAAAATTCCTCAATCCTTTCCAAGAACTCAATTGGGTCGTTTTTATCTCTAAAGTGGATGTCCCATTTCCGTACCTGATTAGCTATTTGTTGGAGATCCCGGACGTCTTTTGATAGCGTTGATTTCATCGTAAATGTTTTTTTATTTTTTTTTTTTTTTAATTTATTTTTTTATTGTTTATTTTTTTCAAAAATTTTTTTTTAAATATTTAATTAAATTTTTTTTCTCATTCTCGTGTCCCTGCTCGGGCGCCACTGTAACGACGAGTTTCCTCCGGTTGCTGGGGTATAGCTCACGGGGGCCAGGTTCGTCACAGAAATTTATATTCGCAGTGACAGAGAATGAGAAATGAAACGAGTTGTTTATTTTCTTTTGAAAATTAATATAATTCTTTTATTAATTCATTACTTAAAACTAGTAAAAAATGATAAATGGTATTGTATCAGAGAATGACAATAAGTACTCTCCAAAAAAGTAGCTTGTGTATATACCCATGTTTTTCGTTATTTTGTTTACTTATGCTTATAACAACTAGAATATTTACTGCAACATATTTGTGGCACAACGTGTATGGTTGTACTTAATACTTATTAGCAAACAAGTATCTACACAACCACGAAAACAAAATAAAATAACATGCTTGCATGGATATCAATGGTTGCGTGTAGATTTTGTGTTGGGTATCAGTCGCACCCATACTTATAAGTATGAAATATCCATGGGTATGGATATTTAGCAGTATGGACATTAAGTACTTATGCCACACATGTGTATTTTTGAAATTGCATAGGAAAAAAATACTACGAAAAATAACGAAAAATTATCAAATGTTTGAGAAGCGCAGGGATTTTTAAAAATTTCTTCATAAACAACTGGTCAACCGGCTAGACTTTCTTTAGTTAGAAGCATTTCTAATTAATGTATACAGGTTTAATTTTATTTTTTCAAATTTAAAATTAATTGTCAAAGTTTTAAGAAGGTAATTTTTTTTTTAATAATAATTTATACATGGTCAAATTTTATAGAATTAAAACAGTGTTTATAATACATAGAATTTCATATAGAAATTGTTTTATCAACAAGTTATAAAATTTCAAAAACCATAAATAGTACACTCAATGAATGCTTCAATATAATTATAAAATAATATCTTTTTTTTTTTGCATTGCAATTTATTAAAAATATGAAACCTTCATATGTATATACAATAGGGTGGAGCAAATTTTGCTTTTTTCGAATATTATTTATATGGGGGTTTTCGTGTCAACTGACACAACTTTTGAAACCGATGTCTTCCGATTGGGATAAAATTGCACCAAGGTTAGTCCTATTGGAAAGTAGTTCAGAAACAATTGTTCAACGAGATCGGTCAACTCTCTCTCTGAGATAGACGGGGTCGAAATTTGACATTTTGGCCAACGAGGTGTTTTTTCTCATCCATGTAACTTCTTACCTATTGTTTTTAGCAAAATGTAGTTTAGAAACCTATTTTTTCAATCTTTCGAAAAAAATTATAAAAAAAATTATTTTGATTTTTCTTTTTAAAAATCCAAAACTTTTTTGACTTTTTCGTCAAATCGGACCCTATGAAAAAAAAAATTGTAACTGCCTTGAAGGCATTTTAGAGGCGAGTTCCTACCATTCTTACTCGCCCTACACTCAAAAAAATACGTTAGTAGATTTACAATTTTTTTTTTGCTAATGCTAGTTAGCTAACTTTTAGCAAATTTTTAGTTGAGATTAGCATGTTAGCAAAAAATTCTTGTAAACTTCATTTAGCACATTAGCAATTTTAAACAAACTTTGAACTAATTTCTTTTGTTAAATTTGAAATTGAGTTGACAACATTTTTAAAAGATTTTTTGCTAACATTAGCAAAAATAAATGGTAAATTTTTTTTTATTTTCAGAAAATTTAAAATGGCGCTATCTCGGAAACTATGCCAGATAGAGCAAAATGGAGGGCATTTTTGGTTCTTAGAATCTCCTTACTTTCGAGGGTCCTCTTCACATGTGTGGACCCTAATGGGACCTAACTTTGGATCCAAAAAAGTTAGCATTCCCGAAAATTTTAAAATGCTCATATCTCGGTAAATATTGCCGACACAACAAAAAGTTCAAAAGAATTTTTGTAGCTCTCAACACGTAGAACAAGACCGCAAAATAACCAAAAGCTCTCCGAGTAATATTTTTAAAGTTATCAAGACCCCAGTGATCCCCTAAAATCACGTATCTCAAAAACTAAGCAAGGTAGAGCGAAACGGACACAAATTTTGGATCAAAAACTATGACGATTTTTAAGGAACCCAACTAGGTCTAGGCCCATCGGGGTCTGGACCTATTGGGTCCGAACCCAATGGGGTCCTCAAATGTGTATGAACTAAGTTGAAATAAAAATTATTTCAGTTAACTAATTTTTAGCAAAACGTTTTTGCTAACTTTAGCAAAAAAATTGTGGGTTCAAAATCAGCAAATTTTCTTGTAGGTTTACAAGCTTTTTTTGCTAACTTTACAGTTTTTTTTTTTGAGTGTAAAGTGCCCCTAGTGGAGTCAAATGTATGTATGATATCCATTTTAAGCAAAATATGCAAAAATACGCACTAACGAATCGATGCCATTTTAAAGCAAATTCTTTAATTCGCAAAGATATCTTGTTTATTCTGTTCTATGAACAAAGGGAAAAAACATGCATTTGCATAAAAGTCCTCTCCTTGATTATAACATTAAAATACTTTTTAAATCATTCAGATATAATCAGTACAACAGAATATATGTCTCATTAAAGTTATATATACGATAGCTACCTAATAAAAAAAATTTTAAGACTTTATACAGTCGAACTCGGTTATAACGAACTCGGTTATAACGAATTCTCGGTTATAACGAACTAATTCTAAAGTCCCGACGTTTTGGCAAGAATTTTCACACAAAATACTTCTTTTATAACGAACTCGGTTATAACGAATCCTCGGTTAAAACGAACTACTTATTGTGGTCCCACGAACACAATTTCATGTATATTTACCTTTTTATAACGAACTCCCATAAATATTTTGAAATTTGCGGCAATTATGTTTACCAAACTCGCAAATGGTTAGAAATTGTTGGTTAATATTAATATTTTGATCAAATTTATTTATATTTTTAATGTTTTCTTTTCAATAAGTAGTTTACTTTCAAAAAACCGTCAAATAAAACAAAATTGAAACATTTTTTTTGGAAATAAAACTAGGTTGATATAAAATATACCCCTCTTATAGCGTACTTCGGTTATAACGAACTATTTTTACTGGTCCCTCGGAGTTCGTTATAACCGGGTTTGACTGTATTTGAAATTTTTTCTCTTTCATAAAGAAAAATTTTGGAAGAAGTTTCTTAAAAAAAAAATAATATAGTAAAAGGGCGCGTCCCAGAGATTTGAGGATGCCGATTTAAAGTAAAAATTCCAAATTTTCCAAAAATGCTAACAAAAAATAAATCAGATAATACTCAAATCAGCGAAAAATGCATTTAAAAAATGCAACTGTAGAAAAATGCAGCTTATTTTGCGAAAAATATTTTTTTGTAATTTTTTTCTTAAAGTGGACGATAGTCTTATCCCAACACGTTTTTCAGCATTCAGATCCATTAAGAATTACTAAAGATATGGATTTTTAAAATGAGACACTTTTGACAGATTTTTTGGTTTTTAAAAAATTAAAAAATCGAATAAAATTGCGAGTTTTTTTTTATTTTGGCGAACTCAAAAGAGAAATCGTTATATGGGCCCATAGAGTATTTCTCTGCAAAATATTAGGAAAATCTGAAGAACGTCGTCAAATTTTGGGTGATCTCTCATGGAATGGCCGATATCCTAGTAAATAAACACACTCTCTTTGGACTCCAGAATGGGCTTCAAAAATATAACAAATAGGTATTTAAATTTTTGTATAAGTTTTTAGAGTAAAAAATTTTTTTTAAACTTATATAAAATTTAAATTTGACAATTTTTGATACTAAAATTTTTTTTTATTTGAATCATTTTGGACAAGCAACGGTTTTAGTTGTTATATTGTTTTTTGATCATATATATTAAAAAAAAAATATTATTTATATCTGTGACATCTTTATCGTGTATAGAAAAACATCAACAATTTAGAACACGATAAAGATGTCACAGATCCAAATAATATTTTTTTATGAATATATATCATTTAAAGCAACATAGCAACTAAAACCGTTGCTTGTCAAAACTAAAAAAAATATTTTTTACTGTAGGACCCCTGCGACTCTAAATTTTTTTTCGAAAAAAATTTTAGAGCTGAAAGCTTTATCCCACCAAAATCAAATTTTTTGTCGTGAATAAGCTAACCAAGTAATATAATAATTAATAACAAAAAAATTAAAAATTTTGTTGGTTTGTATGGAAAAATGATTTTTTAGGCCCCGCTCTTTAAGGCCGCGTAGGGAAGGCGTGGTCGTAGGGGCGTAAAATTTTTCCTCAGTTATTTTTAAGTCAAAAGGAAAAAAAATACCGGGTACCGTCTCAACATTTCCAACATTTCCAAAATAAGGGACACTCTAATATACATATTTTGGAGTGCCAAGAAAAAATGTTTTTTTTTTAGGTCTTACCCCTAAATTTGTTCCTTTAAATTTACAAAAAAAATCAGTTTTTGTTATGGGGATTTTTAATTTAATATCTTAAGGTCGCGGGCGCGGCTTAAAAAAAAACAACGAATTTAAGATTTTTAAATTAATAAAATTGTTTAAATGTTTTAAATTGGTGAAATAAAAAAAAAATCACCAAAAAGGAGACTTGCACTAAAAATATGTATCGTCCAATCTATAAGATATAAATTTTTTAATCCCCCGGTTCCAAGTGCAGGACCTTGAACTTCTTCTAGCATACAGATGTTTCATTTGTTTCGCAAAAATACATATCAAAATTTTGTAGGCCAGTGTTGTTAAATGCTGCGAATTTGACTAACATTTTTTTTTAAATAAAATAAAATGTATAATTGTTTTTATTCATTAATCATTATTTAATTATAAATTGAAATAAAACTTCTTAATAGAAATCCAAAATGCAATTTCTTTTACTGTTGTATTTTTTTGTTGTTATTTTGTAAATATGTCCATACAAAAGTTCAGCAAGATGTGAAAAAATACTCTGAGTATACCTACGGTATACATGGGTATATACTTATCCGCACCTAATACTTATAAGTATGGACATGCTGGATACCCAACACAAACTTATACATGCAACAAATGTACGGCGTATAATAATGTATGAGTATGCGATCACTCATCAACTATAAAAGCTTGTAGTTATTGTACTTGCTGTTGGTATGCATACGTTGGATATGTGTATTGTTTGATTTGTAACATGTCTTATTCATGCATGTTTAAACACAAATACTGCAAGAGTACTTATTATCATACTTTTGTCAATCTCTGTATTGTATACGAAATAAATTAAAATATGGTTTGCTTCCCACTGGACAGCCGGTGACGGGTTAGCTGGATTGGAACCAAGTGTTGATATGGCAATTCTGCTTACAATTGAAGAGAGTTAAACTACAGTGTTACTATGAGAATCCAAAGTAAACGATGAGTAATTCTATTAACAAATCCAAGAGCGCGAATGGGAACCTGCGACGGATCTCCCTTAAAACCAAAGAGCACAAAAGGGTACCTACGACGGATCTCCCTTAAAACCAAAGAGCACCAAAAGGGTACCTACTACGGATCTCCCTTAAAACCAAAGAGCACAATAGGGAACCTGCGACGGATCTCCCTTAAAACCAAAGAGCACAATAGGGAACCTGCGACGGATCTCCCTTAAAACCAAAGAGCACAATAGGGAACCTGCGACGGAACTCCCTTAAAACCAAAGAGCACCAAAAGGGTACCTACGACGGATCTCCCTTAAAACCAAAGATCACAATAGGGAACCCGCGACGGATCTCCCTTAAAACCAAAGAGCACAAAAGGGTACCTACGACGGATCTCCCTTAAAACCAAAGAGCACCAAAAGGGTACCTACGACGGATCTCCCTTAAAACCTAAGATCACAATAGGGAACCTGCGACGGAACTCCCTTAAAACCAAAGAGCACAAAAGGGTACCTACGACGGATCTCCCTTAAAACCAAAGAGCACTGAAGGGAACCTACGACGGATCTCCCTTAAAACCAAAAATCACAATAGGGAACCTGCGACGGATCTCCCTTAAAACCAAAGAGCACAATAGGGTACCTACGACGGAACCCCCTTAAAACCAAAGAGCACAGTAGGGAACCTTCGACGGAACTCCCTTCAAAAACGCACTGAATCACTTGAGGTACCGAACGACGGAACACCTCTTAATAACACGACTCAACACTAGAGGTGCCTAACGACGGAACTCCTCTTCACTACGCGCACTAATCACTACGAGCACTGTTCACTTTGCCGGTTACCGACCGACTCATCATTTCTTCATTGTTGCTCTGCTTTTATATCATTTTTCTTTCATCGTTCTGCTTATGACGTTGGCAGAGGCAGTGTGGCAGATGGCAGATATCAACTGTGTACACATCAGCTGTTGTGATGAGCTGTGTTCAGTTGTCTTAAAATTTTCCGTTAAATTCAAATTTAAATTTATAAGAATAATTTGTTGAATGAAAAAAAAACTTGTGTTGACAAAAACAAGCGTTATGCGACTTTTGTCTTTACACTATAAAAAAAAATTCTAAGAATCCGAGACCTTTTCTTTACGAAAAACGCCTCAGAATCTGAGACTTTTCTATGGGAAAAAGGCCTCAGGATCTGAAATTTTTCTATAGGAAAAAGGCCTCAGAATCTGAGACTTTTTCTAATGGAAAAACGCCTCAGAATCTGAGACTTTTTCTATAGGAAAAATGCCTCAGGATCTGAGACTTTTTCTTTAGGAAAAACACCTTAGAACCTGAGACCTTTTCTATAAAAAAAAAAAATCTCAGAATCCGAGAATTTTTCTATAGGAAAAATGTCGCATCTGAGACTTTTTCTATAGGAAAAATGTATCAGAATCTGAGACTTTTCTTATGGGAAATATCTCAAAATCTGAGACTTTTTCTATGGGAAAATTTAAAAAAATTCTTAAAATCTATGACTTTTTCTACAAAAAAATTTGAGAATAATTTATAGGCAAAAGATCGCAGCATTTGAAACTTTTTCGCATTTTTGTCGAACTGTTGTTGAAAAATCGGCTGTAGTTTTTCAGAAAAACTGCAAAAATATTTGATTGTATAGCTTTTTTTGAAGGAAAAGTATCCCTTTTCTTGGTCGTCCGACAACGGTGAATTGATGATTTTTTTTATTCGAAGTCAAAAAAAAATTTCCCCCCCCCCAGACTCAAAAGCGGTACCCGCCACTGTACTTAATATACAGAAGGATGAAGCAAATTTTCACTTTTTGAATTTAAAAATCGTCGGAGTCAGAATTGATTATATTAGGGTCAATATTGGACCTGCAGGGCAATGTCTTTGGGTTTCTTTTTTGACTTGAAAGTCGGAAAATTCCGAACAAAGTGAAACATTTTGTTACTTTGTTTGAAACTTTCAGATTTTCATGTTTAAAAAAGAATCCTACAGGTCCAATATTTTTTTGTATAAATATTGACCCTAAGAAGCAACTATTCCGACCACGATGATTTTAAAATTCGAACAAAGGAAAATTTGCTTCACCCTAATATACAGTTAGCTGCCGATTTAAGCATATGCCAACATTTTTAAGAAACAGTTACATTTTTCCGAGAGCTTAATTTATAAGGGAGCATTAAGTAATCCATCTGTAAAGTTTCTTTTTAACAGTTTTTGTTCGTAAATGAGTAAAAGTGGATGAGGGGAAAATTTCCCCCTTTCAGAACCAAAACAGCCTCTGAAAACCGAAAATGTTTTACCAATTTGTACTTTTGTTAATAAATGACACATTTTTAAGTTGCCCCGCCCCTTTTGTGGGCGTGGATATAAAAAAATAATATAAATAACGATAAAATTCTGTTACTTACACTATTTAAATGCATTTGTAAACATTTATCGCAAAGGGAAGGAAACTTAAAATACGATTCGCCTACCAATTAATAACGATTTTGTATCGGCTGGGAACACCATTCCCTCGCGAGAAATTGTAACAAATTTATTAATACAATTTTATCATTATTTAAACAAATATTTTATATCCACGTCTACAAAAGAGACCGACAGAAAAAAAAATTATTTTCTAATCTTTTGAATTCGACTGCATCACGTCTTTCACAGACGGACATGGCTCGAATTTGAGGTCATATATGTTCGATTTGAGGTCATAGTTGTTCCTAAATTTTCGGTTTTTTCTGTGCTAAATATGTAAAACTTTACGATAATTATTAAATTGTTATTAATTAAATGAATATTTTTTATGAAAAAAAAATATTAAAAATATAACGTAAAAAAGCTTAATTTTAATAAATCCCGAAATCCCGAAATCCCGAAAAACCCCGGGATCCCGAAAAATCCCGAATCCCGGGATTTGTAAATGTCAATCCCGTTTGGCATCCCTACTACCTACTGAATAGTCGAATTATTAAAAATAATCCATTGTCCATCGTTGCGTATGATTGTTATTTAAAAGCAATTTTAAAATTAATCATACGCCTTATAAAGTTTTCAAATACTTATTATTATAATTATAATAAAAGTTCATAAACTTAAAATGCGTGTAAAAAAACAATCTAGCGCTGAACTAAAAAAAATTTTTGTGGGTTTTGTTATGGAATATGCCAACTTTCATTTGCTTTTGGTTTCATCCCATTCGGATTTTAGTTGTTGCACTGTGTAATTAAAATATGTAATTATTTATTATTCATAAGTTCAGAGAAACTTTAAAATCTTTCAAACACACAATTTTTTAACCGAAATCTAACTAAAAAAAAAATATGTTCTGAATGTTCAATTTCAAACTTTTGTGGAACTCAGCAAAAAGTAAGCAAGGACTTTATGAATTAGATGAGTTATTACCAGGGAAACCAAAAATATGCAGTATCATGTTTTTTCCTGTGCATTTTATTGACAAATGGGTAAGGTATTTATCCGTTTCAGAAGTTTTAAAGAAATCTGGCATCGATTTGTTAGAGCATATTTTTGCATATTTTAGCCTTAAGAGCATATTTTTGCATATTTTAGGTTTAAGAGCATATTTTAGCATAATAGCATATTTTTAGAGCATATTTTCAATTTTTAGAGCATTTTTCCACTTTTAAGAGCATATTTTTACATTTTTAGAGCATTTTTTTTTTTAAGTTTTTAGAGCATTCTTTTCCAATTTTTTTATGATAACATGTATTTTTAAATTTTTTATCCAACGAGAATGTTTTTTTTTTCAACAATTACGGAATTGTGACGATTGATTCCCATTTGGTCTGTTCTTGCTTCATATCGGTATATGAAACTTTAACTTGTTTTCTTTAGATTCAGCAACTTGGCAGAAAACATTAAGGAAAATATTTTTGTAGAACATATTTAACCCTCCTAATATCGCACATAACGGTATTTGGAGGGTCTTTTCTCTAACAAATTGTAAAAAACTCAACAAAAAAGGGGACATAATTTTTTTTAAGAGCATATTTTTATTGTTTTTAGAGCATATTTTCCGTTTTTAAGGGCATTTTCCGTTTTTAAGCGCATAAAACGTGTTTTTTAGAGCATATTTTTGGTTTCCCTGGTTATTACTAATGTAAGCAAACCCGGTTTGCTAACTATTAATTGACAAATTTTAGCAAACAAAAAAATTTAATTGTAAAATTATATAAAAAAAAAAATTAATGCAATTTTAGAAAAGATATTTTTAAATTAATATTCCAATCTTGGTTTACAAAAAATCAGTACTTTGCAAACACTATATTGTTTAAACTTTCAGTATTTTTACCTGGGACATGTTTTTCGCTCGAAAAATTTTGTGAGTCCATCTCTTATTATGCTTTGTGTAAAAGTATCATCAGATTTCAAAGCATTTCTTATGAGTTAATTTAAAATCTTTTTATCTTAACTCTTTAATTACATAATTTTTTGTTTTTAATAAATTTATTAATTCATACATACACACCGGCTACCTTAATATTTTCTTTGTCTTTCGGTTTTTTTTCTACCATCCAAACGAGACATGGCTGTCATAAGATGTTATGAAAAATTACACTTTTTCAGCAAACTGAAAGATTTCAACATCACGAGAAAAAAACAGAAAATATTTCCAAACGAATAAATTCAACCACTTCCGTTAAGTGATGAATAAAAAGAAAATGTTAAAGATTAAAAAAAAATGAAAATATTATTTATAGTGGACAAGAAACGAATACGTTAAAGGTAACAGAGAGAAAAAAATGGATAAGAAATAAAAAACTTTTTAGCGGCTTTAACAAAAAAAAATGTCCAGCTAAAACAAGGGAAAAAGGAAAATAAGGTAAAATAACAAGAATAAAAACATGAATCATACATAACCTGACCAACTGTTTTAGGCTGAAAAGCGGGATGGAAAGGTTGAAAAAGCGGGATTTTGACCTAAAAAGCGGGACTTTTTTATACCCTTCAATTAGCGATAGGGAATAAATATTAGTTTGTCATTCCGTTTGTAACTGTATTCAAGTCGACATAGCGATGTCCGTCCGTCTTCCTGACTGTTTGTCTGTTAAAAATATACTTGTTTTGGAAAGATAACTCTGAAACATATGAAGCTTTTTATTTTAAACTTACCACGAAAAAAAATGTTGGTGGATAAGTCATACCTACGGAGCTTATTGCCCTATATGGAATTAAAAATCGTGGAACAAAAGTTTAAGCTTTTTGGAAAAATGGGCGAGATGGGCTAGATCAAAAATTGTAAAATTGAGCAATTTGCTTTATATAATTTTTTCTACATTTTTCCAAAATACGTTTATTTTATAGTTTTGTTTGGGCTAACGATGGCATTATTTATTTTTGGATAAAACTCAGAACTATGTCTAAATTTTCTGAATTTAACCTAAAAATCGATGTAGCAAAAAACATGCAATTTTTATTTTTATTTTTTTAATTTAAATGAAAGTTTATTAAATTCTCTAAAAAATTTAAAATTTTTAGAGGGCAGTTATTTTATGTTTTCGAGAAAAATGATTTTGAACTTCAAAGTTTCGTAAACTTTGGTAAATTGTGCAATTTTCGCATGACATCGCTTTATTTTTTTTTTTCTACTGTAACTCAACAATTCTGAAGTTTCCGAAATAAATCTATTTAGTAGAGTTTTGTACGGTCTATCGATTGGCATTATTTGTTTTTGGAAAAATTTCAGAATAATGCCTATCGATAGCCCATATAAACTCTATAAATAAATGTGTTTCGAAAATTGCTGAATTGTTGAATTACCGTTGAAAAAATTAAATAAAATGCGATGTCATGCAAAAATTGGTCAATTTTACCATATTTGGACACGTCTAAAAACTTTATTTTTTTCTGAATTCTAATTTTTTTTTTTTGAAATTTTCAAATAAACATTTAAAAAGTTTTTGGAAATTTTTTCGAATTCCAACACAATTTTAGAAGTTATTGCCTTTACATTTTTTTAACACCGTAAAAAATTCTAAATGTTTCTATATTTATATGATCAAAAATAAATAAAAAAACTACAGAACAACAATACTCAAAATATTATTTAAAAAACTATAAATTGTACTTTACTATTCTAAAAGTCAAAAAGCGGGATAAAGCGGGATGAAGCGGGACTTTTGCTTAAAAAGCGGGATGAAAAATCAAGACGGTATGAGACTTCAAAAAGCGGGATAATCCCGCCAAAAGCGGGATGGTTGGTCAGGTTAATCATACATCAAAATACGACAAAAAAAAAAGAAAATAAGTGAACAGTTAACAAAGAATGTTGAAAAAAATTAAAAACTTTTTTAATGATTAAAATATGATGGTTTGGAAAACATTGGAAAAAGAACAAAAGCGGTTATTTAAGGAAACGCTTAACTAACAAAAATTTTTATGGTTAAACTTGAAGCATTTTTACATAATTTACACTTACTTTTTTTTTTTTTGAAAGAAAAAAGAAAACATTGAATATAAAACAATAGCAAGACCTTTTTTTCATGTAAATAAAAATTATAAGGAAAATTACGTGTTAGTGATGAACTTAAATTGCGCTACTTTATAATATGGAGAATTTGACACGAAAAAAATCACAGATTCGGAGACATTTTTGCTTTAAAAAAAGTCTTATGGGTTGTTTTTCAATTATTTGTACTTATTAAGTACATTTTTTTTTTATATTTTCCCCAAAGTGTGTTTTAAAAATGCTAAAAAATACAACTAACGAACGTTTCAAATAAATAACGTCAGAGGCGCTATTGCTCGCTGTATGATGTGATGGGGTTAAATACTGGTCGCCCCTTAAGGTATGCTTTAAGAATATTACATATTACAAAAGTTCTGTATAAAATAAATTCCACAACAGGGTGAGTCGAAGAAGAGTAAATCCGTAAAAATGTTTGTATTTATTAAGTCCACATATTGTATGGTAAATCCTAATCCAAGTGATTGCAAAACAGTGCGTTAGATTCTCAGACATTTTTCCTTTAGAAAAAGCCTAAGATTCTGAGATTTTTTTTTTTAAATTCTCATATTCTGATAAATTTTTAAGTTGGCCATCACCCAAATGATTTTTTAGAAATCAATTTGTATTGTTCTTCGTGTTTCTTTCATTTGCCCCTCTTTGTATAATTATTCTTATGCATCGAAAAATTTCATGCATTAACTACACGAATTATTTTGTACAATATACGAAAACATTCATGATTTTTCACAACAAACGATATTCCTAAAATACACCAAATTTTTCGCTCATTGTACGAAAAGTGTTAAAATTTTACGAAAAATTTTATGTATGTTACGAAATATTTTTATAAATTTAATGCAGAATTTTGAAAAAAAATACTATGCTGAAAATATCAGCCAAATCGGACAACGTTAACCCGTGGCTCATCGGGGTCAAATGTTACATACGAAAATGGTGCTGTTTCTTAAAAATATTGTTAGAAAGTGGTTTAACATTTTTGGGTTTTCATAAATTAACCCTTGTAAGCCTTTCGGGGTCAAAATAACACAATTTTTACAAAATGACCCCTAGATCACGAAAATCAGCCCCAATTTTCTAAATTTATTATTTTTATTTATTTATCGTATGGCACTGATACAAACAATTATAATTTTAGAGATATAGCATTACGAATTTAACAGATTATACAACAAAGTTTAGCATATTTTGATGAAAAAATAGTATAGATAATAATTAGATATTGATGTCAATATTCTTTAGCCACCGGACGGCATCTGGGCCAGCATTGTTTAGTTCGTGTAGTTCGCCATGAAATTTACGATGGGGGCAGTCTTTTATAATGTGGTGAATAGTTTGATTAACATCACTGCAATCACATAATGGCGAAACAGCAGAGCCCATTTAAAAAGAGTAGCTGCGCACCTTCCATTGTTTGTCCGTATACGGTTAAGCCTAACCCATATATGTCTAGGCAATTCTGATCCCGGAGGCATACAAGTCAAGTCCTGAATTTTCATTAAGTCATCACATGAAGCTTGGTTCCAATTATTAAACCAGATGTTATATGGGTCATAATTATTGTTTGCGAGACTTTCAGCTAGTTTTAATGGAGATTTTCGAGATATGAGACGGTCGTCATTAGCAGTTTCAATATATTGGTGTATGTTAAGGCTAGGATTGGCGATTATTTTTCGATGTTCGCGGAGTAGTGCATTCTGCCGTCTCAGATTTGGTGGTAGGATATTACTTAGAACAGGTAAAAATCTTAATGGAGTTGAAGACATTGTACCTGTTATTAGTCGCATACATGCATTTAGTTGAGTATCTAATTTGTTTACGTGGGGGCTATTAAGCCAGACCGGTGCGCAATATTCTGCAGAAGAATAAACCAGCCCGAGTGAGGCTGAGCGCAGTGTTTTTGCAGAAGCTCCCCAGGAAGTTGACGCAAGTTTTTGGATAATATTGTTACGCGTTTTAACTTTGTTAGCAGTATTTTCTATGTGCTTTTTAAAAGAGAGTGTTCTATCAAGGGTAACTCCAAGGTATTTTGGTGTTGGATTAAAGGGTAGGATAGTATCTCCAAAACGAACGTTAAGCTTTAGATCAGATTGACTATTATTGAGGTGAAAACATGTTACTTCCGTCTTGCTAAGGCTAGGACACAGACGCCATTTTTTAAAATAATTTCCAAGTGATAGCAGGTCATTTGTAAGGACAGATTCAGCATCTTTTACTAAGTAGCGTTGAGTGGCTATAGCGATGTCATCAGCGTAGGAGAACTTTTTTGAGTACGTTGATGGGAGGTCATGAGTGTAAAGATTAAATAGAAGCGGGGCAAGTACAGATCCTTGGGGGAGACCATTATTAAGTTTACACTTTCTGCTTTGTTTGTTTCCAAGATATATATAAATATAAATGACGATCACTTAACATATTGTTGAGAAGAATAGCAGTTCGAATGCAAGGGATAACTTTTAGAAAGTTATTGATCAGTCCGTCTTTCCAGACCGTGTCGTACGCAGCTTTGAGATCTATAAATGCAACGGATGTCTTGAGTTTTGATTGAAAACCAGCCTCAATGTAGGTCGTTAAGGATAGTACCTGATCAGTGCAGCTACGTCCCGATCTAAACCCCGCCTGCTCTACCGGAACGATGCTATTATTAGTGGGTTCAACTCTGTTATAAATTAGTCTCTCGAGTAATTTGTATACAACGCTTAATAGTGCTATCGGTCGGTAACTTTCAGCTTGTTCCTTTGGCTTGCCTGGTTTTAAAAGAGCGAGTATTTTAGATCTCTTCAGATCCGTAGGCATTACACCAGTTAGTAGTACATTTGAGTAGAAAAGTGTGAGCCATTTTCGAAAATTTTTTCCACTATGTATAAAAAACTCAGGAAATAATCCATCCGCTCCTGCGGATTTTCCGGACTTAACCTGCGATATTGCGAAGTTAATTTCCTCCTCACTGAAAGGTCCTGAGAACTGTGGAATGATAGGCGATTCATTTTTTAATTCTTTAAGTTTCTTTTTAATATTAATGGTGTGTTTCTTCTCTGATACAATTTTTGATGTACGTTTAATGTTTAGAGCAATACTGTCAGGGTGTGTGCTCGATTTCGATGTTGTTATAGGAGTGCTATTACCCAATTTACGAAGAATGCTCCAAGCTTTTCGGCTGGAATGTGTGAAATTTACGTTTTCAACAGTATGGTGCCATTTTTCCCTGCGAGCATTATCAAGAGACTTTAGAAGTTCGTCTGCAATTGTCTCATCTTGAGTAGCTAGATATTCCGAGTGTAGAGTCTCGGTTTCTTCTGACCAGCCAGGAACATATTGTTTCCGGTATCCTCTGGGTATATGTTTCTTTGCAGTAGGAATTACCATTTTCACCATTCTTGGATAATTATTTGGGGTTGGATTTATCCACCTTATGTTAGAGTCGAGATCTCGACAACAGGATTTCCTAGAGGCTTTGCAGAAGTTCTATCTTGGTTTTGGAAATGATTCGACTAAGGGTATCTGAATTCCTATTTCTAGGAAAACTGGACGATGTTGGCTGTTTGGGAATGTTTGTAGTACTTTTCGGTAGACTGGGATGGGAGTGTGGTCATCTCTAAGACTGACATATGTGAGGTCGGGATTGTAGCCTCTGCGCCAGCGACCGGAGTGAAAGGTTGCAGCGTCTTTCGCATCAAAAATAAGGTGTAAGTTGTTAACCTCTGCCCATTCGACTAACAGGTTGCCACTTATGTCATCAGTAGAGTACCTCCAAGAGGTATGTTGGCTATTTAAATCACCAGTATACAGCGACGGGTGTGAAAATGTGGGGAGGACTGAGTCAGGCCACAGAATGTTTGGGGGCTTATAAACGTTTATAATATGTACCCCAGAGATTTCAATCGTAATAGTATACACGTCTTGCTCAGAGCAAATATCAATAAGGGTGACATTTTCCAGACCATTTCTGACATATGTAGCGGAACCATATGAACGATGGTGTAGTACACCAACAGCATCATATCCATCAATCATGCCACGTATATTAAATTCTTCTTCAGTTAAAATATAAGTTTCTTGTATGATGACGACATCAATACATTCGTCTGACAGCAGACGCGAGATATAATCGCATTTAGCTCTGCTCATTCCCTCAATATTAAGCTGTAGAATTCGGACCGAAGGTCCGATATTCTTTGTCAAGAAGCTCTTAGAAGAACTAGTTCGGTTTACTTTAGGCTGCATTATTTTGTTGTTGTTTTATCTGCTTAGTATTTCTAGTTGTTTGTTTTCAAATTTACCAGGCGACCAGATATAGTTCTGATAGTTTGGCAGCCAGTCGCGATAGATCATTTAGCGGAAACCAGGGTGCACCTGCAAACAGTATTGTTCACGGAGGCGATCTATATTACACCCCAAGCAATACAATATGCATTATATTTGGCATTTTTCTCAAAACTGTTATTTTAAGTTTTTCAAAATTTTCTTAAACAAAATTATGAAAACTACTGAAAAAACCACAAAATCTTAGAATATATATCGAATGCCTATATTCAAAACCCTTCATCATCCATTTTCACGAAAATGACGTTTTGATGGCAAAATATTCAGTAAAACGGTCCTCAAAAATTCAGAACAAAAATATTTTTTTTTGCTATTTTATTTGCATTTTGGTTTTCTCTATCCCTTACACAATTAATTTTTCTGAATGCAAAACCCTCTATCTTTTCAAATAATTAATTTATAAATATTTTTTTTTTTTGAAAAATTTCATCATGAATTACATGTTTTCATACTAAATTTTGCATGCTGAACATTAATTTGTCAACCAAATTCCAGAATCACGATTTTGGTCCAGTGATGCTTATTTTTTCTGAAAAATCCTGTTTGACTTTTTTGGAAAATATGGCTCAAAATTTGGATGCCTTGCGTATTATGAAACAAAAATTTTATTCTTAAAAGTCGCGATGGGGATCAGCATCTGTGGACCAAAGTCGAGTTTTTAATTTTTTTAATATTTTTTACAATTTGTCAACAATTTGCTAACTTTTGAGATGAATTTGTTAAAAAAATCATTTTTGTCTTAAAAATCAGCAAATGTGGACCAAAACCGCGATTTCGGAATTTTTTATAAGCCGTTATCATTAATAAATCAGGTTAATTTACCGATTTCGTAAATGAAATCAAAATAATTCATTTTTATTAAAATGCAAAACCCTCTATCTGATAATTTTTATTCATAAACTTAATATTTCCTCTCTCTATCTTTCATAAAATTCCCAATATTGCAAAATTAAATTAAAAACGAATTATGAGATTGAGTAGTTTATTTAAAAAAAACTGATGTAGAATATCGAATTTTAATTACTCTAACAATACGCGAAACAAACAGTTTTTTGGCTCTCCTGAAAAGTTGTGTTTTTTAGATGCAGGGTTTTGAATAAAGGCCCTCTACATGTTAACATATCAAAATAAATTTTTTTGGGGGATATCCCTCAGATAGTTTGGCGGGTGCAGTGATTCAAATTAGGCGGATTTAGAGGAAAATGACTTCTTTGTCCATAATTTACACAATATTCAAGAATTTGATAAATATTTGAAATATTCACAAAGTAAGGGCCATAACAATGTTAAACTTTAACCCTAAACGTTTTACAAAAATAGAACTGTATTAAACCGGTTTTTATTAATGTCATCGGTCAAACTTTGTGATATTTAGGCCGGATTACTCAATGAAAAGTTAGCTGATAACTGCCGATTTAACGGAGCCTTATGTCAAAATTTGTATGAAAAAGTTAAATTTAACGGAGAGTTATTTTATAACGGAGCATTGAGTAATCCAGTCTTAGAGCCGAGTCACAATTGGCACCACATTCGGTTACCACAAAATGTTTTCATACATTTTGTATGAAAAGCAAAAAATCGCTTTGTGGTCGACCACGCTGCCGCCAGAATAGATTCTATTCTATTTTTGTAGTTCTCTCTCACCACCCTCTCATATTTTTAAAATTTCTGTCAAGTATCGTTGCCATATGTTCAACAAATTATGCTAATTTTTCCAATTGGAGTTGATATATTGTGTGTGTGTTGCAAACAAAAAACATTGTGTACCTGTTTTTAAGGGATAACTAAAGAAAAAAATAAATGTGTTACTGATATGAGCGTCATTTTCTTTATAAAATGTGTCCGGTCGTCTGTCGTTTAAATTTAATGCGTCGCTCTCTCTTTTGATGTGGTTCGTCGTCGGTGGTGCCGATTGTGACTGGGCTCTTAGAGAGTTTTTTTTTATAAAAAGGCGTCTAAATATGAAATGTTTGTTGCGATTTTTTATAAAACTTGCTATAATTATTGTACGAGGTTGGCAAAATAGTTATTTGAATTTTTTAAATTAACCCATAAATAAACATGAGGCCAAAATGGGCTAGCACGTTAAAAATTTTTAATATAATTTTTAATTTTCTATGCATAAAATATTTTTTTTGGATCTTTTTTTATTAAATTTAATAGAATTTTTGTGCAAGGTCAGAAAATAACTCTTTTGAAATATTTTTAAAAATTACCCATAAATCAGCACATAGGCTAATTTGACCCTTGATCCGAATAAAAACCGGGTAAATATTGTTCTATTTTCCTAAAACATTATTTTTAATATTTTATTGTCCTTATTTTCTAAAATTTTAAAATATTTTCCACATTTTCCATATTGAGTACATTGTGGACAAAAAAGGCATTTTCCCCGCCTTTATTTTTACCTACTTGTGTGGGTTATTTTTTGATAAAAAAAATATCAAAAAATTATTTGTAGAAATATAAAAACATGTTTGTATCAAGCGACTTCGGCACGATGGGTACATTGATTGCGGAATCGATTCCCCAAAAATTTATTAAATTTTTTTAAAATATAATTCAATTGTAAAAAGAACCTTTGAAATCATTAATTTTTAATGTTTTCGTAGGTATTTTTTTTTAATTTGTTGGTAAAAATAACACAAAAATTATTAATTTTTAATGTTTTCGTAGGTTATTTTTTTCGAATATGTTGCTAAAAAAAATCTTCAATTTTATTTATTTTAGAAAATTTTATAAACTGTAAAAAAAAATATGTTGATGTTAGTTAAAACAAGTATAATTACTGGAATAGTTTTCAATTGTCTTATCACTTGTTTTAAATATGTTTTTCATTTGATTTGGCCTTCAAAATATTTTGAGTTTACTTGTTTTATTATGTACCACACTATTCCTATTGTTTAAGCTTCTCACATTATGATTTAATTAAAAAGGTGATTAAAGCTGCTAAAATCCTGTTATTTGTAACAATAACGTTCAGATAATTTCACACACACAACTAAAACGACTAGCAACTTTGATGGGCAGGAAGTAAGTGTGAAAATGTTGTTAAAGTTTTATAAACAAAATGAAACTTGTCCGTGTGTTTATTGTTTAAACTTCCGTAACAAGTGTTTTTGAAAAAAAAAAATTAAGCTTTACGAATTTGTAGTTAAAGTAAAAAATCAGCTAGAGCAACAAAAACAAAACAAAAAAAAAACATGGCCTTAAGCAAAATAACAGTATTTTCATAATTTTCATCATTTGCACCAGCATCATCATTATCGTCAATTTCAGCATTTTCCTCATCAACACATTTTAAGCATTACCGTGAGTAGTTGTATCATCATGTTACACAACGGAAGTTAAAAACAAGGCACACCAAAGTACCGTTAACGGAAATAATGCAAATTTTCCATTCAAACAAACTGGAGAAGTTCGAGTTTACTCAATCTTAATGTTAAGGTATTCAAGCGAAAAAGTCTTTAACAACACAACTCTTGTTTTTTTTGTTTCAATTTTAATTTCTCTGTCAAAGACTTTACAACCTTGATCCCTGATGATGATGTTTGACTGCCGAAAACTTGTTAAATTTTTAGTTTAAACTTTTGTTGTGCATATTTTGTTAATTTTTTGTTTTGTTTTTATATTTGAATATTTATACAAATAAACAAATGAAAAAACAGTTCGTTATCATAAGCAACAAAAGTTAACGGTAACAAAATGTTTTGCCCTTTTACAAAATTTTTAGTTCCAAAAGGTTGATTTCGACCATCAACCACCTCTAAGACTCTAATAACTTTGCAATAACCATTTTGTACGGTAGATTTCCTCAAAAAAACAACATCTGTAAAATTGTTATTTGTTGCTTGTTTTTTTTTTGTAGAAGTTTCCTTACAGGAAGACCAAGATGAAGAAGTAGAAAAAGTGCAAAACTGTAATTAAAATTCAATTAAGGAATTACTTTTAGTTTTGCTGATGGTATTAAGTAAACAACAGCAGCAGCAGCACAACTACTGTTTGTTAGGAATGCTGCAGTATTTTTTTTTTGTTGCTGTTTGCTATCCAGGCTGTTAGGACAAATAGCAAAGGTCGAAAAGTTTTTCCACATCGATTGTTGTTTAATTTATGATTATTAGTTTTTTGTTGTTGTTTGTTGGTTTTATGTTAACGTGAATAGTTTTTTTATGTGGTCATTGAAAATATTTTGATTACAATTTGTGAAATCAATTTTTTTACTAACCAACCACAGTATGGGGGTATAATATGGTTGCCAGACGGCCTGGAATGGCCTGGATTTTCCAGTTATTTGAGGTCTGGTCCAGTTTCCAGTTAAAGCACAATTTTTCCAGTTGAAAAAGGATTTCTTTAATTTTAACAATTATTGTTTTTTTTTTGTTAAATATTTTTTACTTTAGGAATAAAACATTAATCATAAATAAAACATAAATCCTTTTTTGGATACGGAAAATGTGCTCTTTCTGTTGCATTTTCACTAATTTTTTTACAACTTTTTAGAGCATCTAGGCCAGTTTAGCGCTGATTTCGGCACGAATGTTTCCTTGACCTCGTTGATGAATTAATGGATGGGTCAAATCTGCAAATGATGGTCAGTTGTTGTCAACATTTTTTGACTTCGCACATCAGCATTTTGAGATACTCGAAAAAGTAATAGAAATGCTTAAAAAAGGCACATTTTGCCGTGTCAAATAGAGATGGCCATTTAGTCAAAAATAAATATATATATCTCACATATGAAAATCGGATGATTTTTTTTTTCAAATTATTAAAAAAAAAAATTATGTTTGGGTCCAGTTACTTTTTCAAAATCCAGCCGAAAATTTTCCATTGTCCAGTTATTTGACTTCTAGTATCTGGCAACCCTAGGGTATAATCATATCGAAATATCGATCGGGGTAGCATAAAGTATATATAGCATTGATCAGTAATCAGGGCCGTTTTAGGGTATGGCAAGGCCCTTAGGCACCCAAGAAGTAAAATGTCGCATGACGAGAAAAAAAATTTCTGTTACGCTTTTATATTTATTACACCGTCCGACAAAAATGAAAAAAAGTCGCCGAACACGAACTGAATAATATACGTTTGAAACTAGCGACTAAATGTAGAAAAACTGCATTTACAGTTTTTCATTAGAGGATTAAATTTTATAAAATATTTTTTTAATATTTGTACTTGTCCTAGGATGCCACTTGTACTTGTCCTAGGATGCCACTAGTCAAATAAAAGAGGAGGATCTCCCTTATTCCATTATTTTTACATATCAGAAAAAAGGAGGTAAGTGACGTCCTTTCAAAAATGTGTCCTTCAATATCATTCAAAATTTCCAACAAAATAGTATTTTGATACAGTTTCCAAATGACTTTATTCACATCCTTTTATCCTAATATGGAAAGTAGAAATATGGTAAAATTAGGGGAGATCCTGATCTTTCATTTGAAGTCACCGGTATCATCCTAGGCCAAGTACAAATACTTAAAATATTTTAGAAAATGTATCCTTTAAAACTTTGAAGTCCTGTAAATGCATTTTTACCCCATTTGATCTCTATTTTCGGACGTATATCATCAATTTCATGTTTAATATTGGCTGGCGGACGGTGTTATAGGCAATTGGTATAAATTAAATCAATGTTAATAATTTTTTAAAAAATGGATTCCATGGGTTAACCAATAATAGGGTTACTCTGGCTCGGGTTACTCTGGCTCTAGGTCATTTTTCTTTTCTACGTGAAAAAGGTCGCAGAATCAAAGACTTTTTCTGTGGGAATATGGTTAAAAGCTCTTAAAATCTGAGATACTTCCTACATAAATCCCAAAAAATTCTCTTCTTACAAAACCATATTTCCATTTTATACTGTTTTTTAAAGGGCATAAAGCGTTTTTTGAACCAAAAAAAAAACTTGTTTTAAAAAAAGTCTTAAACTCAAATTTTTCGTAATCAAAAAGTATTATTTATTTTCTTCTGTAAGTACAGATCGAGCTCAGGCTCTAATTATATTTGTATAAGGGTTTAAGTTAAAAAAATGCAGAAGAAAAATGGAATTTCTAAAAATTATAGACATTTCTGGTATTCCCATACCGGTTTCAAACACCCCAGTTAGTGTTATCATCAGTAGGATTTTAAATGTCGGTTTGGCTTATTAATGGAAATTTTTTTTCATATATGAGTCATTCCACACCAACTGTTCCACTACAGAAAAACCATGGTGGTTTCCAGCGACGTATGCAGGATTTTGAAAACGGCGGGGCACAACTTCCAGAATTTTTTTGTCATCGCCTATTTATTTTAAACTAGTTAAACTTTTGGAAGAATCTGTAACAGTGGACCACCAAAAGTGCGAAATATTTTTTTTTTTTTTTACTTTGAGCCAACACTCAGGGGATGCCCCCTACTAATGCAGTGCATTGTGTTGGTATTAGGAAAATAGGTTATGGGGAGGAGGATAGAGTGAGTAGTGTTTATGGACATTTATTTTAAACTTTTCCAGATCGTAGCTGACTGGGAAGACTTCTGCGGGGAGTGAATTCCACATACGACTTGTTGGAACAATGTAATTATTTATCATTAACTCGAAAACAGGATCAGCTGGGATTTTTGTGTTAAGTTCAAAATAAAGTGGAGTGAAATGACATTACCCGATGTTGTCACCATTTTAACACAACCTAAATTTGCTTGAAAACCAAACGTCCAAAAAAAAAAAAATTTAAAGTACTTTTAAAAATTCTTTTTACTCCAAAACAAAAAAATCCAAAAAATTTTTGTTCAGGAATTTATTTTTTTTTTTTAATTTTGAACTTAGAAAAAAATATTTTTTTTAGAGCATTTCTAATGATTTTGTTGACTTCAAAATGCAAAAAAAATGTGTATACGGGACTTAGAAAATTTTCAAAAAAAAAAATTTGTAGCTTAAAAAATTTTTTCCTAAAATAATTTTTTATAAAATTGTTACACCAAGATCCAAAAAAAAATGTTTTCAAAAATTTTCAAAATATTTTGCGGAACTTGGAAAATTTTTCAAAAATAAAATTTCTAAAAACATTTTATATATTCGATTAGAGTTTTATTCTAGTTCGAGGCCCAAAAATATTTCTATTTATGATATTGTCATAATAGAGTATTTTTAATTTATTGCTTTAAAAAAGTTACTATCTCATAGTATGTCTGTACTGATCAGTTTCATCCCCACTAAAGGAATCATCAGCAGACTTTAGAGAATCATCGTTGGTCAATCAAACATCAAACCAGACATAATATTTGATATATTTCCCAAGTTATATGAGAAGTACTATTATGAAGGTCCGAAATCTGTTTTCCAACAAAAATAACTCTTTTAAAGCAAAAATTGTATATATTAAATCACCGTCGGTAACTATTAATATATGTGTTGCTGTTATTTTACAATAACAACAGTGCCTAACCAAACAATAGTGTTGGTAGGATAAGTCGTACTAAACTTTGTGTTAAATGTTGTTTTTTTATTTTTAGTACCAAAAGGTACATAAAAATAAAATGTATTTATTCGGCCTTTATATATGTTGTTATTGTAAAATAACAGCAACACATATATTAATAGTTACCGACGGTGATTTAATATATACAATTTTTGCTTTAAAAGAGTTATTTTTGTTGGAAAACAGATTTCGGACCTTCATAATAGTACTTCTCATATAACTTGGGAAATATATCAAATATTATGTCTGGTTTGATGTTTGATTGACCAACGATGATTCTCTAAAGTCTGCTGATGATTCCTTTAGTGGGGATGAAACTGATCAGTACAGACATACTATGAGATAGTAACTTTTTTAAAGCAATAAATTAAAAATACTCTATTATGACAATATCATAAATAGAAATATTTTTGGGCCTCGAACTAGAATAAAACTCTAATCGAATATATATACATATATAAAGGCCGAATAAATACATTTTATTTTTATGTACCTTTTGGTACTAAAAATAAAAAAACAACGTTTAACACAAAGTTTAGTACGACTTATCCTACCAACACTATTGTTTGGTTAGGCACTGTTGTTATTGTAAAATAACAGCAACACATATATTAATAGTTACCGACGGTGATTTAATATATACAATTTTTGCTTTAAAAGAGTTATTTTTGTTGGAAAACAGATTTCGGACCTTCATAATAGTACTTCTCATATAACTTGGGAAATATATCAAATATTATGTCTGGTTTGATGTTTGATTGACCAACGATGATTCTCTAAAGTCTGCTGATGATTCCTTTAGTAGGGATGAAACTGATCAGTACAGACATACTATGAGATAGTAACTTTTTTAAAGCAATAAATTAAAAATACTCTATTATGACAATATCATAAATAGAAATATTTTTGGGCCTCGAACTAGAATAAAACTCTAATCGAATATATATACATATATAAAGGCCGAATAAATACATTTTATTTTTATGTACCTTTTGGTACTAAAAATAAAAAAACAACATTTAAAAACATTTTTAATAAATTTTTTTGTTCCAAAACGAAAAAAAAAAATTAAAAAAATTTTGGAACTAAGAAAATATTTAAATTTTTTTTCTTAAAAGCATTTCTAATGATTTTTTTTTTACTCCACAATGCAAAACAAAATGACAAAAAAAAGTTGTGTCCGGAACTTGTCACATTTTTTTTTAAATAATTTTTAATGAATTTCCAAAATTTCAAAAAAAAATTGTATTAGGAACATTAGAGTGTCCCTTATTTTGGAAATGTTGGAAATCTTGAGACGGTACCCGCTCATTTTTTTCCTTTTGACTTAAAAATAACTCAGGAAAAATTTTACGCCCCTAGGACCACGCCTTCCCTACGCGACGGGGCCTTAAAGAGCGGGGCCTAAAAAATCATTTTTCCATACAAACCAAAAATTTTTTTTTTTGATTTTTAATTTTTTTGTTGTTAATTATTATATTACTTGCTTAGCTTATTCACGACAAAAAATTTGATTTTGGTGGGATAAGTCTTTCAGCGCTAAAAAATTTTTCGCAAAAAAAAAATTTGAGCCGCCGGGGTCCTGCAGTAAAAAATTTTTAAAAAATATTTTTTTTTAGTTTTGACCAGCAACGGTTTTAGTTGTTATGTTGCATTTAATGATATATATTCCAAAAAAAAAATTATTCATACCTGTGACATCTTTATCTTTTTCGAAAAAAAAATTTTTAGCCGTAGGGATCCTACGGTAAAAAATTTTTAAAAAATATTTTTTTTTAGTTTTGAAAAGCAACGGTTTTAGTTGTTATGTTGTTTTTCATGATATATATTCCAAAAAAAATATTATTCATATTTGTGACATCTTTATCGTGTATCGAAAAAAATCAACAATGCATTTTGTACCCTTTTTTAGAACACGATAAAGATGTCACAGATACAAAAAATATTTTTTTATGAATATATATCATTTAAAGCAACATAGCAGCTAAAACCGTTGCTGGTCAAAACTAAAAAAAAATATTTTTTAAAAATTTTTTACTGTAGGACCCCGGCGGCTCAAAATTTTTTTTTGCGAAAATTTTTTTAGCGCTGAAAGACTTATCCCACCAAAATCAAATTTTTTGTCGTAAATAAGCTAAGCAAGTAATATAATAATTAACAACAAAAAAATTAAAAATCAAAAAAAAATTTTTTGGTTTGTATGGAAAAATGATTTTTTAGGCCCCGCTTTTTAAGGCCCCGTCGCGTAGGGAAGGCGTGGTCCTAGGGGCGTAAAATTTTTCCTGAGTTATTTTTAAGTCAAAAGGAAAAAAATGAGCGGGTACCGTCTCAAGATTTCTAACATTTCCAAAATAAGGGACACTCTAAGGAACATGGACAATTTAAAAATTTGTTTCAAAACTTATAAAAATTATCAAAAAAAAATTTTCTAACAACATTTTTTAAAGATTTTTTTACTCCAATACTCCAAAACGCAAAAAAAAATGCCAAAAAAATGTTACTTTTTTTTCATAAAGCTTTTCTAATGATTTGATTTTTTTGGATTCCAAAATGCAAAAAATTTTGTGCCCAGGACACATAAAATTGGTCAATTTTTTTTTTAATAAATATTTCGTTTTTATAATAAAATTTCTATACACCAAAATTTAAATAAAATTGTATCAGGGACTTAGAAAATCTTTAAATTTGTTTTCAGAACAAAGAAAATTTTACATGTTCTATTGTCTTCTCTCATGGGATAAATATTTTTGAGACAGTTAATATTATGTCCAATTTTTCCCTGTCACGTGATATGCATTTTAAGACATTTAAGTGGTACCCAGCAAAACTTTGGTAATGGGTAGTGATTATATAACACATTACCAGGTAATGTATATACCTTATTTGTAGCATTATTTTTTTTTTATTTATTTTTTTTTATTTGTTATAATTGTGTAATTTTAGGATGTCTTACCAAACATTTGTTCCACAACGTATTATTTTCAAGTGAAAAATAATGCATTACTAATAATTTGCTACGTAATGCATGATTATTGGAAAAAATTTATTTCATATTTATTATTTTTAAACATTAAATCATGGATGACTTATATTTGGTTACATTATGTATTATTTGAAAGTTTGAAATAATGCATTATTTATAATTGGATGCATAATGCATTACAATAACATAAAATATAAATATTTTATAATAAAATGCATAAGTTTAAACTAGAGATGGGCTCACGACAGGAAATTTCTAACGACACACACTCACGAGCATATTTTATCTACTTACACTCACATACAATCACGTGAGTAAATTTAATAAAAAATTACTTTTTCACTACTCGTAACACCTTATATATTATCTTCTGGTATGCTATATTATTTCATTTTTCGTAACCTATATAATATCATATATTTTACACCTTACTCGTATTCTTCGTTATAAATTTATGACTTATTTTATAACTACTTGTATTCTTTGTGATAATGTGGATGCATTACTTTGAGTCTCATCGCCTGTTAAAATCATTAATGCTGCAATGTATAAAATAAGAGATCCTATACCTTATTTGGTAACCCGAGTAAAAAAGTTCCTATATAGTTGTATATAATTTTACACACAGAAAAATAAATATCCAACTGAATTTTTCAGTTGGATCAACTCAAAGTTCGGTTGCTGCTACTATATTCGGCTGTGACAACCGAATTTTATAGTTGTTACAATTAAAAGTCAGTTATATCAACTTTATTCAGTTGTTACTACTGAAATTCAATTGTGACAACTTATATTTAAGTGTTTCAACCGAATTTTTATTGCATCAACTGACTTTCAGTTGGAAAATGGCAAATTTGTTTTCTGTGTGTATAAACATCATATATGATTAAATAGAATTATATAGAATTTGATGCGAAAAATGAGTCGATAAAACTATATAAAATTTGATCAATGTTTCATATATTTTGATAAATTTTTTATATAATTTTATGCGAAATTTGGACCCCTATTTTTATATAATAACCCGAATAAAAAAGAGTTATATATAGCCGTGACAAATTAGATCCCAAATATGGTGGACACAATTGTTTCAAATATTATCCTCGGTTATCCTACAAGATCTGATCAGATAGTCTTATATATAATATGATACGTAAAATGGGTCTATCTGGTTTTATCAGTTTGATCCGGACTGATACAATATAAAATAAATTGAGACTATAAGACATAAATATATATGGTTAGACATTGCTATACATAAAGAACATATTTTTGTATATAACATTACATAAAGTGCATATGATTATATACAATGTTATCCAACTTATATGACGTTATAAGGAGCAATATATGATGAGTTATAATGGTTTTAAATTATATTTAATCGTATCAGTTTTCTCCAACTGATATAATTATATAGACCCAATTCACGTATCACATTATATATAAGGTTATCCCGATAGATCATAAAATATACCCGTAGATAATTTTTAAAGTAATTGTATCCGCCATATTTGGGATATAATTACCCGAGTAAAAAAGAGTTATATATAGCCGTGACAAATTAGATCCCAAAAATGGTGGATACTATTGTTTCAAATATTATCTTCGGTTATCCTACAACATCTGAACAGATAGTGTTATATATAATATGATACGTAAAATGGGTCTATCTGGTTTTATCAGTTTGATCCGGACTGATACAATATTAAATAAATTGAGACTATAAGACATAAATATATATGGTTAGATATTGCTCTACATAAAGAACATATTTTTGTATATAACATTACATAAAGTTCATATGAATATATATAATGTTATCCAACTTATATGACTTTATAAGGATCAATATATGATCAGTTATAATGGTTTTAAATTATATTTAATTGTATCAGTTTTCTCCAACTTATATAATTATATAGACCCAATTCACGTATCACATTATATATAATGTTATCCCGGTAGATCGTAAAATATACCCGTAGATACTTATTAAAGTAATTGTATCCGCCATATTTGGGATATAATTAGTCATGAACTTTTTTTCTTTTTTTACTAGGGTAGTCATGAATTTTTTTTCTTTTTTTACTAGGGAATAGCAAAATTTATAATTATATAAAAATATATAAAATTGTATAAAACTGTATAAAACTATATAAAGTTACATAAAATTATATATAATTATATATAATTAAAACAAAATTTTATGATTTATATAAAACTTGATATAATTTTATTTATAAAATTATATATTGTTTTATATAATTTGATATAGTTGTATATAATTATATCTGATTATATAAATTTGCTTTTGTTATATAAAAATAGGGGTCCAAATTTCGCATAAACCCAGTGAAAAATGTTCAAATGTGAATCATATATATTTCACATATGATTACATATATGAACATTAGAGTGTCCCTTATTTTGGAAATGTTAGAAATCTTGAGACGGTACCCGCTCATTTTTTTCCTTTTGACTTAAAAATAACTCAGGAAAAATTTTACGCCCCTAGGACCACGCCTTCCCTACGCGACGGGGCCTTAAAAAGCGGGGCCTAAAAAATCATTTTTCCATACAAACCAAAAAATTTTTTTTTGATTTTTAATTTTTTTGTTGTTAATTATTATATTACTTGCTTAGCTTATTTACGACAAAAAATTTGATTTTGGTGGGATAAGTCTTTCAGCGCTAAAAAAATTTTCGCAAAAAAAAATTTTGAGCCGCCGGGGTCCTACAGTAAAAAATTTTTAAAAAATATTTTTTTTTAGTTTTGACCAGCAACGGTTTTAGCTGCTATGTTGCTTTAAATGATATATATTCATAAAAAAATATTTTTTGTATCTGTGACATCTTTATCGTGTTCTAAAAAAGGGTACAAAATGCATTGTTGATTTTTTTCGATACACGATAAAGATGTCACAAATATGAATAATATTTTTTTTGGAATATATATCATTAAAAACAACATAACAACTAAAACCGTTGCTTTTCAAAACTAAAAAAAAATATTTTTTAAAAATTTTTTACCGTAGGATCCCTACGGCTAAAAATTTTTTTTTTCGAAAAAGATAAAGATGTCACAGGTATGAATAATTTTTTTTTTGGAATATATATCATTAAAAGCAACATAACAACTAAAACCGTTGCTGGTCAAAACTAAAAAAAAATATTTTTTAAAAATTTTTTACTGCAGGACCCCGGCGGCTCAAATTTTTTTTTTGCGAAAAATTTTTTAGCGCTGAAAGACTTATCCCACCAAAATCAAATTTTTTGTCGTGAATAAGCAAACCAAGTAATAAAATAAATAATAACAAAAAAATTAAAAATCAAAAAAAAAAATTTTTGGTTTGTATGGAAAAATGAGTTTTTAGGCCCCGCTCTTTAAGGCCCCGTCGCGTAGGGAAGGCGTGGTCCTAGGGGCGTAAAATTTTTCCTGAGTTATTTTTAAGTCAAAAGGAAAAAAATGAGCGGGTACCGTCTCAAGATTTCCAACATTTCCAAAATAAGGGACACTCTAATGAACATATATATTTAATATATGAGCATATACGAAAATTGGCGGCATGTGGACAGACATATATGAAACATATATGAACACATATGCACATATATGAACCCATGCCATATATGTACACATGCCGCCAATTTTCGCATGTGTAACATATACTTACATATATGAACATACATGTCCATATTTGGACCACATATGATTCATATATGAACATTTTTCACCGGGAAATTATATAAAAAATTTATCAAAACACAAGTAACATTGATAAAATTTTATATGGTTTTATCGACTCATTTTTCGCATCAAATTCTATATAATTCTATATAATCATATATGATGTTTATAAAATTATATACAACTATATAGGAACTTTTTTACTCGGGAATCTAAGTTTTGCTGGGTATGCCCCGTTTTTACCAGTTTGATAAAATTTTTAATCAAAATTGGTGACACCAAGTGATGCAACCCTTTCATCAATATGAAAAAACATTGTTCTTTGAGTTTTTTTAAAACAGTTTTGAATAAGGACACTGCTTAAAGCTCACGTGTAATTATATTTTGTTTTTGCCAAGAATAACAGATTTGTTTATTTTTCTTTAAGAAATTAATTTTTCATATGATTTCTAAAACATTTCCTCCATAACTTTAAAAGTTTTCGCAATGTTTATTCATTTGACATTTATTTACGTACATGTGTCTAACATTCTCTATTACATACATTAATTTATTGATAAGTTTACGCTTCACTAACAAATAAATCTTATGAATTTTATAAACCTATTAACAGCTGCGTTACTTTTTCTTTTGCTATACATAAATTTTTCTATTAGTCTTCTAGACAAACACCTTTTTTCGCCAAAGGAGCTTGGATAGAAAACTTAACTTACACTTAACTAAAACCAACAAAAATATGTGAAAGCTGATAACAAAATAACAACAAATGTACATACTCATACAAACGCTTACATATCGCTCATTTAGCACAAAAGTGACATAACTCAAAAAATCTGATTTTGCAGAAAACGTGTTTAAAGTTCTCAATTGAAAATTATTTTCCATTGAAAAAGCCCGGTACATATAAAACATAATATTGACATATTCTTTTCTGAAGCGGTGAGTTAACACTGTGAATTTAGCACACAACTTTAAGCATAATATAACGAATAATTCTGCATCATTATCTTAAAAATCACATTTCTAGAGTTATGTCACTATTGTAGTAAATAAGTAATATATAAAATAAAAGCGTGTTAATGTAATGGAAGTAATTTACGTCAACTTAACAAAATCTATGGGAAATCGAAAGAAACATTCAAAGAAAAAAAATGTAATAGGGAAAAATTTGTAACAACTACCGAAAAAATAAAGAAAGTTTTTCCACACATACCTATAAACGAGTGTGAGAGTGTGTGTAAAACAATGATATGGGTAAAGGAGTTTTTATGAAAAAAAAGTAAAGTACAAAGACTACTGGTCGTCGTGGTCGCACCGTTGGTGTATCCAAGAAGAAGTAAGTATAGTTTTTAGGAAAAAAAAGTATAGAAAAGTTTTGGAAGAAAAATAAAAATACTTTCACTAAAGAAAAGTAAACAAACATCAGGTTAATGGATATGACATGAAGTGTAATACAAATATACATACACTCACACAAGCTTAGTTAACTACATCAGCTCCATAAACTCCTCTCTGGCCCTATAACATACATTAGGTAAGAGGAAATGTAATGTCGTTTCGATATTTTTGATTTACTTGTGTACTTCAGTTATATTAATTAAAACAAGTGGGACACACCCCAAGTATTGCCACCAAAAGAATTGGATATTACAAGCAAAATTATCTACATAAATAAAAATATCGTTCGTTGGTAATTGCATCAAAAACTAATTTGGCGATGACGAACATTTTTTTAAATTTTCGTCATAGTAGAACTTTTACGCCCACTTTTTTCGATTAATAAAAAAAATGGAAAATGGCTTGTTCTATTCGCCTAATTTTTATTTCAATCTTCGCCATAATCCAACTTAGGCGTTCATGGAAAGAAAATTTGACCACGCTCACTTTCTTCGATTTACCAACAATCAGAGGACGGCTGAACCATTTTGAGATTTTTTTCTTTTTTGTAAATGTTTTTTACAGTTATTTTACTTAGATTTTTATAAAAAAAAAAATATTGACAACGCCCACTTCTACGCCCTCTTTTTTTATGTATCTAAAATCGCAGAACGGCTGGACCGATTTAGCTAATTTTAGTCCACATAAGATTTTTAGGCTCATTTCTACGCCCACTTTTTTTGATTTATTTAAAATCGCAGAACGGCAGAAGCGATTTGGCTAATTTTTAATTTTTAAGTGTTTGTAATAGTCCACATAAGATTTTTACGCTCATTTCTACACCCACTTTTTTCGACGTATTTAAAATCGCATCACTAGCGAACATTTGGACCGATTTAGCTAATTAATTTTGTTAATTTTCGTAAAATTCCAAATGAGATTTTTACGATAAGAAGAATTTTTGGACGTGTCACGTAACATAAAGTATATATGAGGCATTCCACATCAAATGTCCAGCGAAAAAAACATGTATACCGTTAACTTCTGAATAGGTTGTATGGATAGCCCTACATTGAACTTAGAAAATTGCGTTTTTGGTTTTTAGATTTTTCAAAAACTGGGCTTAGGAGGCGTGGTCAAATATTGGAAAAATGGTCAAATTTGTGGCGAGTTGCCTTGATTAAATATTTATCACATTAAAACGGAATGCACCATAATCTCAAAAACTTACATTCTTATATAGTTTTGTATGGGCTATCGACTAAAATTTTTTTTTTTTGAAAAATTTTCAGAACCCGTTCTGAAATTTTCTATTTTTTAAAAAAGTCAATTTATCAAAAATCCGGCCACTTTTTTTTAATTTTTTTTTAAAGCTAAAATGTTTGTCCATCAAAAATTTTCAATGTCACACAAAAAAATTCAAAAACGCGTTAATCGTTTTTTTTTCAAGAACAACGCATTTGAATTTTAAATTTCACAACAATTTTGTAATTTGCTTGTATTTTCTTCTTTTAAAGTTGCGAATGAGTTATATTAATTACATAAATATTACTCATACGCTCTGTTAAAACAAGAAAATACAAGCAAATTACAAAATTGTTATGAAATTTAAAATTCAAATGCGATTTTCTGCAAAAAAAAAGAATAAAGTGTGTCTGATTTTTTTGTGTAGATCTGCAAACATCTAAACTTAAAAAAAAGTGGCCGGATTTTTGATAAGTTGACTTTTTTAAAAAAAGGAAAATTTCAGAAAACGTTCTGAAAAAAAAATAATCGATAGCCCATACAAAACTATATAAAAATGTAAATTTTTGAGATTGTGGTGCATTCCGTTTAATCAAGGCAACTCGCAACAAATTTGACAATTTTTCCAATGTTTGACCATGCCTCCTAAGCCCAGTTTTTGAAAATTTGAAAAACCAAAAACGCAATTTTCTTTGTTCTATATAGGGCTATTCAGAAATTTACGGGACACATGTTTTTCTGTAGCGGGACATTTGGTGTGGAATGCCTCATATATTATTGGTCAGAGATCGATTCTAAGACATTTTAGTGATGTCCGTCCATATGTGCCTGTCCGTGGAGGACAATGTCCAAAATAAAAAAGCAAGACTCCTGAAATCTTGCACGATTATGTCTTATGGTCATAGCCTGGTTAAGTTCGAAGATCGGCAAAATCGGACCAAGCAGAAAAAAGTTCCTCCTTATAGAACTAAAATAACTCCAGAAAAACACAATATTTTTACATATTTTTTGTTCAACAAATAAAACCTTTTTATGCCATATAAAGTTCATCGACCTGAATTTGGACCAAGTGGCTTAGGAAATGTTTTTTTTCGGATGGGGCAGTTTTGCCGGCGAATGCCCCCATAGGGCACATTAGCCGACCCCATGGAGTACATACGCCACATAAAATGGAGGTTGTTTCACCTTCGAAAGTGCGCCATGGGGTTGATTCGCCGATAACGATGTTTGCTCGCGAATGTGCCTCACGGGTAGTATATTTTTTTTATATTTTAAATTTTATATAATAAAATGTTTATGTTTTAATAAAATAATGTTTTTTTTAATAAAATTATGCTTTTAATAGCAATTCTTCTGAAAAATGATATTGTTAACGAATTTCTGGAAATTTTATTTCTTGGCGATTGTGCCCCACCAACTTGGCGTATGTGCCCCTTGGATGGGGCAGTTTCGCCGATTTGGGTTACTTTAAAAATGTAAAAAAAAAAATAAAAGAAGCCACACAGATAAATTCCATTTGGAGCATACATTTTAAAGCTAAAATATGTAGCTTCTTAAATTAACAAGAATTTAGGAAAAACGTCTATTGGTTTAGGTTTTACAGCACTTCAAAAAAAAAAGTGGCGAATGTGCCCCTCTCTACCCTACACTCAAAGAAATCTTGTCAAATTACAAGAAAAACTCTCGTAATCTCGTGTTACCAATATTTTACAGTTTTCCTTGTTCTTTAACAAAAAAAAAATCGATTGAAATTTAATTTATTTTTTCTTAATTTTGGAATTTTTTTTGTAATTTTACAATTTTTTTTGTTAGTATCCAAATTTATAAGGTAATTTTACAAAAAAATTTATTAAAGTTACAAGAATTCCCCGTAAGTCTTATCGCATCAAAAAATGGTAAATTTGCAATTTTATTGGTAAAAAGCTTGTAAAATTACAATAAGCTCGTAATTTTTGCTAGGAATTCTCGCAAAATATGAGGTAGTAAAAAATAAAAATAACAATAGTTTTTTTTTTAAATTTCTTAAATTGTAAAATAGCTTAAGTGTTTAAAGGGGGGTCTTTTGCTACAGTATTTTCTATAAAACTTAGTAAAGTTAGGAAAGTATGAGAAAAAGTCTTGATAATTCACAAAAAGTATTGCTAGTTTCTGAAAAATGTTTGGAAAATTCAGAGAAGAATTCTCCAGCAACGTCCTTCCCAAAAACTGCGTTTTTTGCTAAAATCATCAAAAAATGATCAAATCAGCAGATTTTTCATCTGAAATTAGCAGATTTTTCTGCTGTCTTAGCAAATTTTTTGTCTCAAAATGGGTGTATTTTCAGCAGATTTTTCTGCTGATTAGACAAAGGTTTTATATTGAGTGTTCTAAAAAATTCAAACATAAGTTCTGAAAATTTAAAAGAAAATCGGAAAAATTTATAAAAATAAGAAAACACTCTGAAAAATATTAGGAAAATACGAAAAATTATGAAAAGTATACTTTTTTTTTTAAAATCTCAAAAAAAAATTTAAAAAAATAAGAAAAACTCTGTGAAGTTATTAAAAAAATAAAACAACTCAAATCATTATTTTTATTTAAAAAAAACTTAACGGGGACGTGAAAAACTTTAAAGACGTTTAGCGAAAAGGCTATTCCTTAGATTTCAAATGGCTTGGACCATTGGAATCAGCATGCCCGAATTATGTAAAATTGACGGTCAAACCCCAGGTTACTTTTTCACCGTAACACAGTGTAATTAAGAAATTCAAAAAAAAAAACGAAAATTCTGCAAAATTATTTTGTTCCGCACAGCCGAATATTGCATTTTTATTAACATTTTTTTAATAGAAAAAATCTTATTTTTATCTCAAAGACGATTTTTATAAATAAATAAAAATAAATTACCTTTTCACCTACCTAATATTAACTAAACCATACTTTTTAAAACACACAGATTTACTACAACAACCTTTTAAACGTTAGTTAACCTTATATTCGTAGATATTTTTCTAAGAATGTGTAACGGTATCAGTTACTTAAGGTTTTTCTATACATTACATGCTCATCATATATGGATGTGTGCGAATGTATGTATGTGTAATCATTATATTTTCCACTCAATAAGTTTAGTATGTATTTTGTTGTAGTCGATGTATAGTTGTGGGAAAATTTTCTTATGATAAGCAATTTTCTTCATCATGTTGTTAAAAACATGATGATAATTTATTTTTTGTTGTTATTTCTATTACCTTTAACGAACACACACATACATAACACATAGAAGTCTATGTGTGTGTGTGTGTAACTAATACTTCTGCTATACTAACAACTTTCTTGTTGTTTACTTCATTTGGCAGCCTTTTAAGCAACATTTAACCATATTACTTCAACGTCTTCGTTTTCTTTTTCCACTTACGTTAACAAAAATTTTGTAAAGTAATTCAATATACACCTTGTCTTAAATATGTGATTTTTTGTTGTTCATTTGAGTTTGATCTTAATGTTGTTAGTAGATTAAGGAGGTAAAATTTTTTTATAAAAAACAACAACAAAAAAATCTTTAAAAAATTGTTTAATGTCTCATGAAAATGTATTAAGACAAACGTAATTGCACATTAAAACAAAAATTGTTGATTTATCAAAATTTTAAAATTATTAACGTTCAATATGTTTTGTGAGAAAATAAAGATAAGATGTTTTGAGGGAAACACTTTTTTATAAGAAAAATACATCAGAATCTGAGAAAATTTCTTTAAGAAAAATGTCTCAGAATCTGAGACTTTTCTATAACAAAAATGTCTCAGAATCTGAGACTTTTTTCTATAAGAAAAATGTCTCAGAATCTGAGACTTTTTTCTATAAGAAAAATGTCTCAGAATCTGAGACTTTTTTCTATAAGCAAAATGTCTCAGAATCTGAGACTTTTTTCTATAAGCAAAATGTCTCAGAATCTGAGACTTTTTTCTATAAGAAAAATGTCTCAGAATCTGAGACTTTTTTCTATAAGAAAAATGTCTCAGAATCTGAGACTTTTTTCTATAAGAAAAATGTCTCAGAATCTGAGACTTTTTTCTATAAGAAAAATGTCTAAGAATATGGTACTTTTTTCTACAAGAAAAATGTCTCAGAATCTGAGACTTTTTTCTATAAGAAAAATGTCTCAGAATCTGAGACTTTTTTCTACAAAAAAAATGTCTCAGAATCTGAGACTTTTTTCTATAAGAAAAATGTCTCAGAATCTAAGACTTTTTCTATAAGAAAAATGTCTCAGAATCTAAGACTATTTCTATAAGAAAAATGTCTCAGAATCTGAGACTTTTTTCTATTAGAAAAATGTCTCAGAATCTGAGACTTTTTTCTATAAGAAAAATGTCTCAGAATCTGAGACTTTTTCTATAAGAAAAATGTCTCAGAATCTGAGACTTTTTTCTACAAGAAAAATGTCTCAGAATTTGAGACTTTTTTCTATAAGACTTTTTTCTTCTATTTGTCTCAGAATCTGAGACTTTTTTCTATAAGAAAAATGTCTCAGAATCTGAGACTTTTTTCTATAAGAAAAATGTCTCAGAATCTGAGACTTTTTTCTATAAGAAAAATGTCTCAGAATCTGAGACTTTTTTCTATAAGAAAAATGTCTCAGAATCTGAGACTTTTTTCTATAAAAAAAATGTCTCAGAATCTGAGACTTTTTTCTATAAGAAAAATGTCTCAGAATCTGAGACTTTTTTCTATAAGAAAAATGTCTCAGAATCTGAGACTTTTTTCTATAAGAAAAATGTCTCAGAATCTGAGACTTTTTTCTATAAGAAAAATGTCTCAGAATCTGAGACTTTTTTCTATAAGAAAAATGTCTCAGAATCTGAGACTTTTTTCTATAAGAAAAATGTCTCAGAATCTGAGACTTTTTCTATAAGAAAAATGTCTCAGAATCTGAGACTTTTTCTATAAGAAAAATGTCTCAGAATCTGAGACTTTTTCTATAAGAAAAATGTCTCAGAATCTGAGACTTTTTCTATAAGAAAAATGTCTCAGAATCTGAGACTTTTTCTATAAGAAAAATGTCTCAGAATCTGAGACTTTTTCTATAAGAAAAATGTCTCAGAATCTGAGACTTTTTCTATAAGAAAAATGTCTCAGAATCTGAGACTTTTTCTATAAGAAAAATGTCTCAGATTCTGAGACTTATGTCTCATGTCTTGTTCAGGCACAAAAGGATTAAATACAAATTTTTTCATTTAACATTTTTGTACTTCCAAAAATTAAAATCTTAAAAAAAACTTTCATTTATTACTCTGTTGACTTGTGATAGCGTGTGTCGATGTTTTTCAATTTTTATATGTACGAGATGGTGCAAAGGTGTTTAGTGCATTCTGGGGAATATTTCAGTTGCTATTTTTTTTTAGTCGCAACATAGACGTTATTTGTTGTGCTACGTGGCATGTTTGATTTGTGATTGAAAAAGAATTACGTTACAATTGCTCAATATGTTTGGCGCGTACTCTACTGCTAGACACACTAGGGGAACTGGTACAAATTTTACAATTTTTTTAAGTAAAATAAATTTAGGCTGGTATGCCAGACACGTTTATGGCAAGTTTAACAACTGACAGGCATAAAAAATAAGGACTACAAATTTTACTCTTTCTTTTTTAAAGGAATAACAACAAAAAATATTAAATAGTTATTTTGTTTTAAACATAAGGATAAATAAATTGGGCATGAAAGAAAAATTTAAGTGAGTGCAAAATTGAAGAGTTAATTTGTTGCGCTTAAAAGTTTTTAAAGTAATAAGGGGCTTTGCATTTTTCGCCCCTTTTTTCAATCGCTCTTTCCTATGGCCCCGCGGACATAGTACTGTTAGAACTATCTGTGGTAAAACTTTCATCAAAATCGGAACCGCCATTTTTATATATAGATGAATTGGTAGGGTTCCCAGACGTCCCGCATTTGGCGGTATTGTCCCGCTTTGCATAAATGATTCATGCATCCCGCGCTGGATTCCATATTCCACCTTTTTTAAATTTTTTTTAACCAGAATTATTTTTACTTTAAAAGCTTAATTTTTTAAAAGGCTCATTTCTAAGCTTGTGTAAAATTTGTTTCACCTTGTCCCCCCAAATGGTGGGAATTTATGACCTTTTTCCGAGAAAAACGAATTCGGGTTCCTTTAGACCCTTTCGGCCAATACCTCAAAAATCGATAATCGATATAGAGCAAAATGACAAATTTAGACATCTGATAGAATCTTCACATAGTAAATACTCAGATAAATTAAATAAGGGATAAAAAAAAATTTGAAAATACCCCCATTTTTACAAATTCTTTGCGTTTGTCCCGCATTTTCGAAAAAAAAAATCTGGCAACGCTATGTATGTCACACTAGTTTAAAACGAAAATTCGAACTAACCGCGAATATATGTTTTAGTGTAACATGGACCGCTAAACTTGAAAATTTCATCGAAAAAATTTTTCACTCATACATTTTTTTAATCAATTTTTTGGCGTTTTTTTCAAGTATTTTCACTATTTCCCTTCCCAGCAGAAATTTTGCTGAGCTGGCATTAGCTTTTGGAAAATAAACTTGAGTCAAGGAGCGCATTCAAACCTGCTGAATTCATGCATGATTCTCTAAGGCGATGTCACACTTTAGAGCGCTAGTTGGATACACCGAAAAAGCGCTCTTAAGATGCACTGAAATCACGTGTCTTAAGAGCGCTGATTAAAGCGCTATAAAGAAGCAGTGAATTCATGTATCTTTTTAGAGCTGATTTAAGCAGAAGAAAGATGAATGAATACATTTGACTATTTCTAAAATACAATTGGAAAATCTAAAATACAATTGACTATTTTTGAAATACAATTGAAGGGCATACTACAAGAACTTGATAAGCAACATTTTATTTTTTCGTCTTTTTCGCCTTCTGCTGATGTTCCATTGACAGACTTTTGGCAGAAGTCCTGCTTTAACGCTTCGTACAAGTATATTGAGAATAAAAGTTCTGCAAAAGTTATTTTTTCTACATTATTTTAAAAGTTTTAAGGCAAAAACCACCATAAAATGAAATGTTGCTTATCGAGTTTTTACAATAAGCCCTTCAATTGGAAAATCTTAAATATTAATTCATTTCCTGGAACCAATTTAGAAAATTTTTAAATAAAAATGGAAATTTTTTAAATGCAATTGTAAATTTTTAAAATTTACGTGGTAAATCTCGATTAATTATTTCTGGGATATATCTTGGTTTTATTTATGTACCTTCGATCTACCCTTGATAAAAACTAAATTAAATTTAATCAAATTAGCAACAAATGCTAAACACATTATTTTCCCTTCAGTTCATAAGTTTAAGGATATAGTAAAATTTTTTGTGTGAAAACTGCGTGATATCTATAAATAATAAAAACGTGAAAAGGTATTTTTCTAACTTGTTTTGTGATTTTTTCAGACAATTTTTTATTTTTTTTAAATGAAAAGTAAATTATTAGTTTTATTTTACTAAAATCCGCACTGTTTAATATTATTTCGTAGTTTTTGTAATGTATTACAATTTATGGTTGGAGTAAAATTTTGTGTTAGAAAACTAAGTAAAAATGCGTGCGAATTTTGTACTCTTGCCCAAAATATTGAATCATGATAATGTTTTGCGGAAGATTTGGGTGTACTTGCCAAAGCAAAGTTTTTTTAGAAAAAATAATGTTATATTACTTTGCTATTCCATGCAAACGAATTGAAATATCAGTCGAGGACCCCATTAAAAAACCAAAAGAGCTCAACATTTCGTAAGTGAGTGCAAAAATAAGTGCAAAAAAGTGTTTTAACATTTTGGAGAGAATAAAAGATTCGGAACCAAAGAATATAACACTCTCACTTGTTTTATGTACATTTGATAAACAAATGGAAATTTTTTATGCGAAAAGATTAGACTTGGTGAAAAAGAAGTTTTGGTAAAAAAAAATATTTTTCACGAAAAATAAAAAAAATTTAATGAACCCAAAATTTTTGGTGAAAAAAATTTTAATGACAAAAAAGTTTTTGATGAATTTTTTTGATGAAAAGAAAAATTTTTTGATGTAAAAAAAATATGGATGAAAAAAATATAAGAAAAAAAATTTTTTGGTGAGATATAAATTGATAATAAAAAATTTGATAGAAAAATTTTATAAAAAAAATTGATGAAAATAAAAATTTTGATTAAAAAAAAATTTGGATAAAAAAAATTAATGAAAAAAAATTTTGATGAAAAAAAAAATTTGATGAAAAAAAAAATTAATGAAAAAAAATTGATGAAAAAAAAATTTTATAAAAAAAATTGATGAAAATAAAAATTTTGATTAAAAAAAAATTTGGTGAAAAAACAAATGATGAAAAAAAAATTAATGAAAAAAAATATTTGATGAAAAAAAAAATTTTATGAAAAAAAAAATTTGATGAAAAAAAATTTATAAAAAAAATAATTTGATATCAAAAAAAATTTATGAAAAAAAAAAATTATGAAAAAAAAAATTTATGAAAAAAAAAAAAAATTATGAAAAAAAAAAAATTTTGATGAAAAAAAAAAGTTTGATGAAAAACAAAATTATGAAAAAAAAAAAAAATTGATGGAAAAAAAATTTGTTGGATAAAAAATTGATGAAAAAAAATTTAATGGAAAAAAAATTGATGGAAAAAAAAAATTTATGAAAAAAAATTTATGAAACAAAAAATTTATGAAAAAAAAATTTTTTTTTTGTTGAAAAATAATTATGTTACTTTTTATTCACCAGCTGGTGAAAAACGGTTTTATTCACCACGAGGTGAATTATTATCCAAGTTACAAACCCAAGTTATTAAAATTTTTGGTTTTAAGAAAATGAAATAGTAATTTGTTTCTTTTTCGTTAATTGTTAGCTTATATAGTCAAACTGATTATGAGGTGGCGTCCTGCAACTTTTTTAAAATTAGACACCAGCCTAAAAACATTATCATGTTAAAACCATAAAATAATGTGGAAGTGTATATTTTTTGCCATGTATACTACAATCACGTAAATTAAATTAATTTCGGTGACCGTTACACATGACTCACCAAAAATTGTTCAAAGTTTCATTGTTTTCAAAGTTTTCATTGAATGGAACTTTAATAACACCAATTTCATTGATTTAATGAAAACTGTCTTCAGTTGAAAATGTGAGTCATTTGTCATTAAGATTATGTCAATTTTCATTAATTTCACGAAGCTTTATTTTTGTTTTGGTGTGAGAATGTAGTTTTTTTAAACAAACCTTAGCAAATATTACCGGCGTAGGCCATAAAGTAGAACCGATTCTATGACTCTTGAAGTATTTCTTTCTGGCATTTGTGATTTTTATTATTTACCCCAAATTTCTTTTTACAACTTTATTAAAAAGTATGCCCCCCCCCCCCCCCCGTTCATATTTTAGAAATCAAAAAATTCCAATCGTGATATAAATTACAAAATAACAACTAACAAATGAGATACAAAATTAAGTTATTGGTGAAAATCCACACATGATTTATGGCTAAAATAATAAAAAAAGTAGCAAAAAATACAAAAATATAAAAAAAAGAAACGTCAAAAGAAAACTAAAGCCTGTTAGCACAAAAATATTACCTAAAAACGTATAACTAACTAATACCACCAATACACAAAAAAAAACGGCAAAAATAACAAACAATATATGATTTGTGACTTATGACTTTGCCACGTAACAAACTAAATTCCCAAAAAAAAAATTAGATATGGAAACGCGAAAAAAAATAGAGATATTTTTTTAAGCTACAAACGAAATAAAAAAAATCACGCAACAGGATATTGAAATATAACACAGATGTTTCATAGCACACTCATATACAAACAAAAATTTTATAAAAAAGTACCTACATATGCGCCAGTATGGGTAATAAGGAAAAACAAGTAAAAAAGTTAAATTCGGTCTTGCCGAATGTATTGATACCCCTCCACAATGTTAAAATGATTATTTGCAATAAAAAATAAAAAATTAAAAAAAAAAATTCCGCGAAAAAAAAAATTTGGTGAAAAGAAAATCCGCGAATATTTTTTTGTAAAAAAATATTTTTGTACTTGATTAAATACCATTTGGTTTTCAATTATGTTCGCATTTTGTATTTTTGGGTAATATAAAATGTACCAAAATTTCCGAGGTGTCCTGAGTTTTGAACATCTGAACCGATTTCGCTCAAATGCAATACCAATTCATTCCCTAGAATGTCGTACAATCGATCACTGATCCATAATATATAGTGATGGGATTCTACCCGGTATTTACCCGATACATGGGTAAATACCGGGTATATAAAAGATAAATACGTTTTTTGGGAATTTATTTGGGTATTTATAAAAAGCATTTGAAATTAATCATATGGCAAGCTCTGGTTGTCAATAAGCGGAAATGTCATTTGGAATGAGTAATTTGTTTTATTTTTTTAGGAAAAAAGTACTTTTTTCTAAAAACAAGTACTTTTTTCGAAAAAAACACATTTTCTAAAATAAGTGCTTTTTAAAAAAAAGTACTTTTTTCTAAAATAAGTACTTTTTTCTAAAAAAAATACTTTTTTTTTTAAAAAAGTAGTATTAAAGTACTTTTTTTTGAGAAAAGGTAAATTTTTAGAAAAAATGTGTTATTTTTTTGGAAAAAAAGTACTTTTTTTAGAAAAAGTATATTATTTTAGAAAAATTTACATTTTTTAAAAAAAATACTTTTTTTAGAAAAAAGTAGAAAACGTACCTTTTTTTAAAAAAGTTATTTTAGAAAAAAGTACTTTTTTTAATGTACTTTTTTTTAAAAAAAAAGTACTTTTTTAAAAAAAGATACTTTTTTTAGAACAAAGTACTTTTTTTAAAAAAAGGTAATTTTTTCTAAAAAAAAGGTAATTTTTTCTAAAAAAAAGGTACTTTTTCTAAACAAAGTACTTTTTTCTAAACAAAGTACTTTTTTCTAAAAAAAATGGTACTTATTTCTAAAAAAAGGTACTTTTTTAAAAAAGGTAAATTTTTCTAAAAAAAATATACTTTTTCTAAAAAAAGTACTGTTTTCTAAAAAAAAATAAGCGGAAATGTCATTTGAAATGAGTAATATGTTTTATTTTTTTCATGAGTAATTTGATTTATTTATTTGAAAAAAGTACTTTTTAGAAAAATATTTACTTTTTAGACAAAAAAGGAATTTTTTTAGGAAAAAAGTACTTTTTTCTAAAAACAATTACTTTTTTCTAAAAAAAAGTGCTTTTTTACTACTTTTTTGAAAAAAGTACTTTTTTCTAAAATTGTAGGTGCTTTTAAGTTTGAGGATGTTTATTCTGGCTCGAGGTCATTATTTTCTTTACTAATTAAAACCATGATATTCTCATAGCATAATTTTCAAGAAAATTATTTTTGGTTTTAAATTTATTTATGTTGGTCATTTTTGCAAGATTAATCGACACGTGTTTAGGAATTTGTCAGATTATTTAGCTCAAGATTATTAAGCTAAATAATAAATAAAAAAGTCTTGCAAAAATGACCAACATAAATAAATTTAAAACAAAAAATAATTTTCTTGAAAATTAAGCTATGAGAATATCATGGTTTTAATTAGTAAAGAAAATAATGACCTCGAGCCAGAATAAACATCCTCAAAATATAATATTTTAAAGGTCGAATAAAACAATTTTTATTCTTAATAAAAATTAATCAGAATAAGTACTTTTTTCTAAAAAAAGTACTTTTTTCTAAAAAAAAACAGTATTAAAGTACTTTTTTTAGAAAAATTAATTTTTAAAAAAAAGTGTTTTTAGGGAAAAAATTAATTTTTTTTAGAAAAAAGTACTTTTTTGGAAAAAGTATCTTTTTTTAGAAAAAAATACTTTTTATGAAAAAGTATCTTTTTTTAGAAAAACGTACCTTTTTTTAGAAAAAAGTATAATTTCTTAGAAAAAATTACTTTATTTTAAAAAAGTACAATTTTTTAAAAAGAAGTACTTTTTTTAATGTCCCTTTTTTTTTGAAAAAAATACTTTTTTTTTTTTTTTAAATATACTTTTTTTAGAACAAAGTACTTTTTTATAAAAAAGTAGTAAAAAATTTACTTTTTTGTCTAAAAATTTAATTTTTTTCTAAAGATTACTTTATTTTTTTAAAAAAGTAATTTATTTTCTTAAATAATACTTTTTAGGAAAAAAAAGTACCATTTTTATACCCTTCAACTACAGTATGGGGGTATACTCACTTTGTTATTCCGTGTGTAGCGCATCAAAATATCGTTCTAGGACCCCATTAAGAGTATGGGGCATTCCATGTCAAATCGGACACTTTGAAATTTTTTTTTTTAGATTTTCCCAATTTGTTTACTGTTTTTAGTACCCTTCGAAAACTCCTTCGTGGTAAATTTTCATATTTTTTTGATGACCCGTTCAAAAGATATCGATTTTTTAAAAATTGGTAGTTTGCTCCTTTACTCAAACTTCTTTTACTCATAACTTCTTCAATAATGGTCCAAATTTCAATTTTTTTTTTCAAAATTTTTGTTTTTTTACGTACTTTCTAAAAAAAAATCCTAAAAAATTCCTAAAAGCGTTGTAGTATGCGATTTTTAAGTTTTTAAATTTAAATCTCATTTTTGAAAATGTTTGTACTCTTCGATTTTTTGAAATTTTTTTGTGTAAAACTTCTATCGATTCTTAAAATTTTTTACCCAGGAGGATCGTGGGATAACGATTATTACTATTTTTTAAAAATTTTTAAAAAAAATTTATTGTAATTTTCCAATCTTAAAATCATTTCTACTGCTCCAATGGTGCATCAAAGAGGGGTCCTTTATAAGACCGACCCCCATTAATTTCAACGTCTTAACATTTCTTTGGAACAAACTAATACCCTATCTCCAATTTCTGAGGGGGCTCCCACACAAAACAAAATTTTTTTATATTTGCTCCAACCGCTCTAACTGCCCTAATAGTGCCCCTAGAGCAACAAAATGTATGACCGACCCACAATATTTTTTTAGTCCAAACATTTTCTCTGAACACACCTACGCTCTATCTGTAATTGTTAAGGCGGTCCCCATACAATTTTTTTTATTTTTTGTAAAAAAATAGGGCAGTTAGAGCGGTTGCACTATAGGGAATTTTTAGGTATTTTCTGGCCAAAACTCTTCTAGCTGAGATATCGACCCGAAATTTGGCAAGATTGTTTGGTATGATGTTTTTAGGCTCTATATAAAAAATAGGCATGGTCGGACATGATTACAGCATCTTTTCACGACTTTAAAAAAAAGTAAATTAGTTGTAAAAGTTTGTATGTATAAAACAATACTAAAAAAATAGTTAATCTCAAAACATCATCAGTAACATAATTTACCTTCCTTTTTTTGTTACTCACGATAAAGGTAAGCCACGCGTGAGCATTTGAGACTCACGAAGTTTTTTCAGTGAATTTGATCTAAATAATTTTTCGAAAAACAATAAAAAAAAATGGAACTACACCATTTTAAGTTGATATTGAGAAAATACAAATTGATATTGAGAATTGAAAATTGATATTGAGAAAAAGCAAATTGATATTGAGAAATGCAAGTTGATATTGAGAAAAAATAAATTGATATTGAGAAATGAAAATTGATATTGAGAATACACAAATTGATATTAAGAAATAAAAATTGATATTGAGAAACACAAATTGATATTGAGAAAATACAAATTGATATTGAGAAATGAAATTTTATATTGAGAAAATACAAATTGATATTGGGAAAAGACAAATTGATATTGAAAAAACAAAATTGATATTGGGAAAAGACAAATTGATATTGAGAAATAAAAAATTTAAATTAAGAAAATACAAATTGATATTGAGAAAAGAAAAATTCATATTGAGAAAATACAAATTGATATTGAGAAGAAGAAACTATGCAATATTAAGACAAGAAAAATTAATTAATATTAAAAAAAAAAAAGATTGATATTGAGTAAGACTACATATTCATGGTTAGCTGACAAATGCAGCAATTGTTCATAAACTCAATGGTGTTTTTGAGTAGTTTTTATAAAAAAAAAAATATTTTCACGTTTAATAAAATATTCAGTGCCGTTTTGATCATGGTAAATTTTAAATTTTTTACTTACAAAGTGGATTTGCCTTTACTCAATATCAATTTGTATTTTCTCAATATCAACTTATATTTTCTCAATATTATTTTTTAATTTCTCAATATCAATTTGTATTTTCTCAATATCAATTTTTCTTTTCTCAATATCAATGTGTATTTTCTTAATTTCAATTTCTTATTTCTCAATATCAATTTGTCTTTTCCCAATATCAATTTTGTTTTCTCAATATCAATTTATTATTTCACAATATCAATTTGTATTTTCGCAATATAACTTTTTCTTTCTCAATATCAATTTGAAATTTCTCAATTTCAATTTGTGTTTCTCAATATCAATTTCCATTTCTTAATATCAATTTGTGTATTCTCAATATCAATTCTCATTTCTCAATATCAATTTGTGTTTTCTCAATATCAACTTGCATTTCTCAATTTCAATTTGTTATTTCTCAATATGAGTTTGGAATTTCTCAATTTCAATTTAAAATGGTGTAGTTTGTAATCCAATTTTATGAAAAATATTGCGGGGATTGTCGAGACTCACGCACATCTCACGTTAATTCAAAGTATTTGAGACACTTGTTTTTCCGTAAGATTTTTTACGGAAATGTTTGCCGGATTAAAAGTTCGGGAATGGCAAACTAATTATAAAATTTATTTATTATTTTCGGGACTTGATATCGCACGATAAATTAAAACGCTGTGTACTTTTCGGGTTATTAAACAAGAGTGATTTTATTTACAAACTAAAAGAGCTTAAAAACTAGCGGTTTACAATAAATTTCCCAAGCAGAAAGAATTTAACATAAAAGAAATGACAATACAAAGGACATTTTAAAAAAGGAAAAATTGTTGGCAATTCAAAAATAAATAGAAAGCTACGTTAAATTTAAAGTTATTTGAGATTGAAAACATTTAATTGCTGGGAAATTGAAGAAAGTATTTTGATATAAAATTTTTATGAATCGTAAACCGAAGGAGCCTGCAATGGCTAAACATGCCGGCCCCATTGAATGGCCAACGGTCTTCAATAAATGAGTGGTGTAGCCATTGAACGTACGGACCCGTATTCACTTTAATAATTGGCATTTGGGTTTCATCCTTCCTTCTATCACGTTTTGACCTTGGCAACTTCGGTATTATGGATCCACAAGTTGGTATACATCCTATCCCGGTACGGAAACCTTGAAAAGATAAAATGAAAAAATTTTTGGATAAGTCTGAAACACTTGAACGGAAAGCCTTTGAAGTGAAACAAAATAAAACGCAATGTTTTTTAATGGGTGGTAGAAAATGATGTATAGAATTACAGTTGATTTTTCTGCAAATATCTACCCCATGCAGGAGGATATATCTCACCCAATAAGCGGAGAACCGTAAAGCGTAATATTTACGTTTTAAACGTGGAATTATTTCGACACATAAGATCGGTTCATTATGTAAGCACCCGCCTACCCTGAAAAGTGAAATTGTGCGAACTTGTTCTTTGAATTTATAATCCAAGTTCAGGGAGAAAATTTTCCATAACTTAGTTATGAACTGGGCTGCATGTGACAGAGGAGCGACTTGTGAATTTAGTATTCGGTGTGTTAAGTCAGAAGCTCTACCCTGGATATATGTGCAGCCGCCATGCTTATATGAGCAAAATCTCAGAGAATCTTTGAAAGAATTATCTGTATTAAAATTTTTCCCATTTGAAAACAAATCGCAATTATATAGCAGGTATTTTTTAGCCGTTCGATTGCCATAAGTTCTTGAAAATTGTTTACAATATTTCAGTTTACGGTACATTTCAATAATGTCAGCCGAAATATCATAACCGTGCGTTAAAAAACGACTGAATTTAGTAAAGAGCTCGATCTTAATTGAGAGCTGATTTACTATTTTATAAGAGGCATTGGCACCTACAGGAAAAGTAGAAATAATTTCGTTTGCATTAAACGAATGTTGTAAACACGATTCACTAGACGGAAATTGTCCAATTGTCGCAAGATTATTTTCCTGGTATGGCTGTGATTCTATTTGAAGAAGATCAACCTCTCTGGGAATTTCATTCAACTCCCGTATTTTCTGAATATCTGAATCCAGAGTCAATTCGTTTTTAGCACGTGAACTTAAATGGCAAGAATTCATAGTAGAACTATGAGGCTTTGTGTATTTGCCAGAAACAATCCAACCAAGTGAAGTCTTTTGAAGTGTGGGAATGTTCGGCTTATTTTTTACTTGACCAACTTGTAATATTTCAAAGAAAATCTCAGCGCCGATCAACATATCTATTTTCCGAGGTTTGTTAAAGTATGGATCAGCTAATTCAATATTACCAGGTATATCCCAGCCAGTAGTATCGATGATTTGGCTTGGTTGATATTTGGAAATCGACCGAAGAATCCAGAAGTCAGAAGATATTTCATGGGACTCGATTCGAGATTTCATCGTGGCTTTTACTATAGAATTGGCAGAGGAATTAGTTTTTCCAATGCTTAAAATATTTAGATTTCTTTCATCTGCATTTAATTGTAGTTGCTGCGCTAGTTCCTCAGTTACACAATTAATTTGTGAACCGGAATCTAATAAGGCCCTTGCAGTTATATACTGTCCAGATTTGTCCTTGATTTTAACCAATGCTGTGGCTAAAATTACACTATCTTCGTTTGAAGACAAAAGATTAACGGACGCATCTGAATCTGAATTAGAACTAGAAACATTAGCAGTTTGTGAATTAGGCACATCGTATTGATGTAATAATGTGTTGTGCGAGCAACTACAAATTCGACACTTCGATGAAGTGCATTTTGAGACTGTGTGTCCCTTTCGCAAACAGTTTATGCAGGCAGGTACACTTTTAATGAAGTCAAATCTCTCTTGAACAGGAATTGCAGAGAATGATGAGCACGAAGATATGAAATGTTCACTCGATCCGCAAAAAAAGCATTTTGATTTTTGTGGTGAATTGGTTTGGCATGAGCACGATGTTGCTCTTTTCGAAAAATTATTATTATTTTTCAATGTGCAGGCATTATTAGGCTTTGGCCTTGAACTAGAAGCTTCTTCAGCTGAAATATGTTGATATCTTTTGTTCAAGGCCACCTCGCAATCACTCCATAGGGGCAACTTTTGGTAGTCCAGTTGCTCTTCCCATTTCGATCGAGTGACTGGATCAACTTTTGTCATGACAAACTGTATAATTACTGCATTAGCAATGTCCTTGTCATTACCGATTGACAAAAGCGAGCCGTAAATTGCCGAAACCGTATCGATCATGCTTCTCAAGGCTGAAGAAGAGGGACTGGATATTTCCGGTAGATCAAACAACTTATTAATATTGTCATAAAAGATCAAGCACGGATTGTCATAAACTCTTTTCAAACTATCCAAAGCCTTAGAATAATTCTGTTCAGTGACTTGATACGCTTTGACTGTACCAAGCGCTTCATCCGAAAGACATGATATTAAATGGTTGAATTTTTCAATGTCTGTAAGAGACGTATCAGTATGTACCAAACTCATAAATAAACCTATGAAATTCTTATAGTCGGAGTATTTGCCGCTGAATTTCGGCAACTCCAAATGTGGAAGTCTGCTACGATGACTTTGAAAGCCTAATGTAGATTCACTTAGGCTTTGGTCTCTCGGAGCCAAATATCCCATGAGAAGACTTTTCGTATCAATGCATAAATCTTCCACTTCAGACCGATCACCATTTGTGGGATCTAGAATCTCAATTTCGGACTGAATGTACATTGCCTCCTCCACATAAGTGTCCAAAATTTCGAGGCGACATTTCAATTGATTCTGAGAAAATGAAATGGTCTTCTCTTCAATAGAGGTTTTCATTCTCGTTATGTTGGTCAAAACTGTGTTTTTCTGTGTGTATAAACCTTCGAGACTCTTTGACGAAACCTTTTGCTTATTGCCAGGTGCCATTTTTAAGTCGAGATTTTAATAAAGTTGTAGAAAAAACACAGAAAATATATGAAATCAAGTTTAAATTCGTAAGGATCTCAAGGAAATTTAATATTTCCTGTCAAGATAACAGATTTCCGAAATCTACTCACGATGCAAGTGAAAAGTTTCACGAAAATAAGAAAAATACGATTTCGAATATATTTTAATCAATATTCTGAATTAGTTTATCAGAAAATTAATAATTTTACTTTTTCAAATTGAGAAATCTCCAAAAGCAAACGAAAATTATAAATTTTTAATAAATTTAATGTTAATTTTCACAAAAGTTCCCAATTGAACTGAAATTGTTTGCTGGGATATACTCAAAATTTGAATAATTTCACTAACATTTATTGCAAACACCACAAATCTCCAGCAATAAGGATAAAATTCAATATGAGTTATTAATCAAGAAATTTCAATAATTTCTTAACAAAATTGCTGAATTTACAATTTCACCAAATTGTTTGCTGGGAAAGAATTTAATTTTTCAAAAACTCAAAAATTTTCGTAAAAAATTTCACCAAAAAATTCTTTTAATTTGTATTTTAAATTTTCACAATAATGTTTGCTGGGTTGCACACACTGATAACAATAAAAATATGCAACAAAAGAAAACAACAAACAATAAATATATTGCAAATAAATGTTTGTATTTTTAATAAATACAATTACGGTAATAATTTTTACTAAATTATTAAATAAAAGAAATTTATTTTATACTTTACCACTACCTCGATATTAATTAATTTTTATATTCGCACTATCACTATAAATGTCCGTCCGAATTATTGCGTATAATTTCTTTACCTCGATCTTCTTAACTTGTTGTTAAATTAGCAACACAAATTATTGTAAATTTTCCTTTTGTTAATATTTTACAAATTTATCCAGTATTATTTATTATTTCACAAACTTTTTAATTTAAAACTAACAAAATTCACAAAATATTTTATTAATTTCTCCTTTTGCACTTTTCTTCTATTCTGTTTTATTGTTTACGTTTGTCCGTCTGTTTCACATATGATCAGCAGTGATGCCACTTGTATGATCAGTACACTTAACGAAACAGCAGTGTTGGAAAACGGTTGTGTAAATTATTACAATAATTATCAACACAGTTAAATAAAGAAAACAAAACAAAACGAACAATACAATAATTTAACTACCATGTAATTATGTATTGTAAAGAAAGTGATAAAAAAGGGAAAGTTATAAGGAAACAAATAAAATTTTGTAAAAATTAATTTAATTATTGTAATTCTAATGGAAAAATACAAAAGGAATGGCAAAGAAGAGAGAACGTTACGGAAAGTGATGATAAAAGTTGCAGCAAAATGACAACTAAAGGCGAAATAACGAAAATGTAATAGAGGATTTTTAGTGGTGTGTTAATTATAAAGTGAATTATGTTAATGAAGTTTTTGTTAATTTTTGTAACTTAATAATTAAGTTTGATATACTTCAATAAAGCACTTTTATTATATTTCTTTTTTATTGTTTCACTTTCAGGGCGAATAAATTATTGAAAATTATGATAATTAAGAATAAATAAGTTATTGTGTGGCAAATTAACTTTGAAAAATAAAATGTTTGATTAATTTTATTAAATTTTAAACAAAGTCTCACACGAATATTATTTATTCTTTTTAATATGATGTACTTCCCTGGTTTTAGCAGCTTTGGTTGTTGAAAATTCCTGGGGATGATATTGCCGTCGGCTTTTTGATGAAAGTGATGATGATTTATTTAATTTGTTATTTGTTTATTTAATCGCGGCACGAATAAAACGTTTATATTTCCGTTTCTCTCCAGTAAACTTGGAGGCTTGTTCTTCTATTAGGTTAAGAAGATTTTAAGAAAAATTGCACTCACGATTAAAAATTGTTTTTATTGTTTTTTGTTCTATTAGGTTTAGAATCTTTTTTAATTGTTTTTTATTGTTTTTAACTTCTATGAGTGTTAGAAGTTTTATATTTTGTTTGCTTTAGCTTAACAAACACGACACTTGTTACCGAACACAAACTTAGTAATTATTAAGCGAATTATTTAAAAATTTTAATTTAATTAATAAAATAAGTCCCTGCTCGGGCGCCAAAATGTTTTTCCGTAAGATTTTTTACGGAAATGTTTGCCGGATTAAAAGTTCGGGAATGGCAAACTAATTATAAAATTTATTTATTATTTTCGGGACTTGATATCGCACGATAAATTAAAACGCTGTGTACTTTTCGGGTTATTAAACAAGAGTGATTTTATTTACAAACTAAAAGAGCTTAAAAACTAGCGGTTTACAATAAATTTCCCAAGCAGAAAGAATTTAACATAAAAGAAATGACAATACAAAGGACATTTTAAAAAAGGAAAAATTGTTGGCAATTCAAAAATAAATAGAAAGCTACGTTAAATTTAAAGTTATTTGAGATTGAAAACATTTAATTGCTGGGAAATTGAAGAAAGTATTTTGATATAAAATTTTTATAAATCGTAAACCGAAGGAGCCTGCAATGGCTAAACAACACTTTAACATTTTTATATGTAAAAATTCAATTCAAACACTTGTAATGGTATTTTAAAAATATTTTTTTTTGATAGTAGGCTTTAAAAATACACAAATGTCATAATTTTTATTAATTTTGAGATTAAATGCGAACATTTTAATATTGCGTTCAGTCACGGTAAACATTAATTTTTTGTGAAAAATCTTTTAAAATAATGATCGGAACTCTTTCTTACTCCAAAAACGCCTTAACCCTTTGACGACCATACATTTTCTGCCGAGGCGATTTTGATTTTCTGTTCATTGTCTTAATCTTTGGCCTAATAAAAGTAACTAAACAAAAAATTGGACCCCTAACCACTCTCCTTACCCTTCATTTTTCATGGGAAAAAATTTTGCCCTTCGACGATTACGCAGTTCTGGCCAAAGCTATTTGCTATTGGCTGTGATTTTTAAGATCTGCAACTCTATTGTAGTTATTCTACAAGAATTTGGACCTATAAACCCCCTTCTTGGCCCCAATTTTGCTTGACAAGTATAGATCCTTTTGTCCCTAAAATAGAGATTTTTATTTTACAAACTTTGGGGGCTTACAGTGAGTAAGTGGATAAAGTTAGAGACTAACTGAAAACTACACTCAAAAAAATAACTTAGTCAAAATATTAGTAAAAGGTGTTGTAATTTACTTCAACCAAACTTTAGCAAAAAAAATTGTAAAAATTTAACTTTTACAGTTTTTTTGGCAATTTACTATTGGTAAAATACAAAATTTTTTTGGTACTTTTACTATATTTGCTTGCTAGTTTTTTTTTTTATTTTACTATAATTTAGCAAAAATATTAGTATTTTCCTTAAAGAAATGGTAATAATTTTTATTTTTTTTTTCTTAGTTTTAAGAAAAAAAAAATTGTTTAAAATTGCTAAGAAGAAGGCAAAAGATGATGCTGCCAACACCATAGCAAAGTAGCCATTCATCAACTGCATGGGCGCTCAAAAATAGGCTACACAATCTTTAGTATTTTTTACCATATTTTTTGCTAATTTTATATGAAATTTTCTTTAAAATTTGCCACCTATATTGTTAATAAAAAGTTGATAATTTTGAAAAATTATTTTTTTTTAAATTTTAACACATACTTAGATATCTAATCTTCAATATCCAAAAGTTTTAATTTTATTTTTTTTTAAATACATGTGAAAAAAACTAAAAATTGGAAAAAAAAAATGTTAATTTTTTACAAATTTTACGTGAAAATGTAAGAAATTTCTTGTGTAGACTACTACGCAATTCTCATTTGTTCTACTTAAGCTAAAAAAAATGACGCAAAAAAATAAAAAAAGTGAAGTGTTGTTCTTTAAATTTTTTGTTTAAAGTGTTGAAGTGAAAAAAAAAATCGTTTTGGATTTTGATGTTGTTGAAAGTCCAGTTACTGTAACTACAGCTGCTGAAAAGAAGGCAAAAGAAGATACCATCGAGCCGAAGAAACCATCCAACAACTGAAGTAATAGTTGATGCTGCTATTACTACATTTAAAGAACGTGGTGCTCAAAAACAGGCAAACAATTTTTTAGTATATACACCAAATTTTAAATCAACTACTAATCAGAGAAAAAAAATTACTAAATAAAACAGTTTTTTTTACCAAATTACAATTTTTTATTACTATTTCAATTTTACCATTTTTTTTGGTAATTTTACCATATTTTTTGATAATTTTACAAGGTTGATTTTTTACAAAAATAAAATGGTATTCTTGTAATTTTACCATTTTTTTCCTAATTTTTTGATTAGCAAAATGGTTTTGCTAATATTACCAAAATTTTGGCAACGTCCAAAACTACAGTTTTTTTTTTGCTAATTTTAACCATTTTTTTTTGCTAGTTTTACAATATTTTTTTTTTTGAGTGTAGACTTTTACGTTTTTTTTTTTTTTGCGAAATTTCTACAAAATTTATTTAATAATAATAATATCAAAAACCATCAACAAGTAACTTACAATAAATAATTTCAAAATTTTGGTTATAAATAAATTTGAAAAAAAAAGCACTTCCGTAAAACTTAAATGCCATTTCCCCATGGAGCCTCATGGACTAGCTGGCATATACATCTTGCGTAGAAAGAATTCCTCTATGCTGTGTATAGTTATGGGAGTATGCAATTATAAGCAAACAAAGTTGCTATCCAAAAAAAATTAAATTTAAGAAAAAAAAATTTCAAAAATTAATTAAATAATTATATAATACAAAAATCTGCATTTTAAAATAATAACTTCTGCCCACAAAAATAATTTGGTCTATTGCTAATAAAAATACATTTTATAGAATTTTTCAATAGTTGTTTAAGTATGTTAATATTGCAATTAATTTTGTCCCCCAAAACGAAAAAAAAAAAAAAATTATTAAAAATTTAGTTTTGAACCCTTCTAACTAGCGGTAAAAGGGTTTGGTTGACAAAAAAATGTATCCTAGCATACTTTAAAATAGTTTACTTCAAAATGGCATCACAAAAAAAAGTATTGTGACACATAAAATTTGGACTTTTGGCCAACAATTCCTTTTAAATTCCATATAGTGGGTTGGAACAAATTTTAAAAAATGTCGTTTTGTGTGGGAGCCCCCTTAGAAATTGGAGATAGGGTATTAGTTTGTTCCAAAGAAATGTTAAGACATAAAAATTAATTGGGGTCGGTCTTATAAAGGACCCCCTCTATGACGCACCATTGGAGCAGTAAAAAATTTAAAAAAAAAAATTTGAAATTTGGACCATTATTGAAGAAGTTATGATTAAAAGAAGTTTGAGTAAAGGAACAAACTACCAATTTTTAAAAATTCGATATCTTTTGAACGGGTCATCAAAAAAATCTGTAGGAGTTTTCGAAGGGTACTAAAAACTGTAAACAAATTGGGAAAATCTAAAAAAAAAAGTTTTTCAAAGTGTCCGATTTCACATGGAATGCCCCATATATTTATGATCAGTGATCGATTCCAAGACATTCTATTGATTCCGTCCGTCTGTCCGTCTGTAGTTAACACGATGCAGTCCAAAATAAAAGAGCTAGACTCCCGACATTTGGCACGATTATGTCTTATATTCCTAGGTTATGTTCGAAAATGAACAAAATCGGACCAGGGGGAAAAAGTTCCCCCTTGAAGAACTAAACCAACCTCTGAAAAATATATTTTTTTACATGATTTTTTGTGTTTTTGTTTAACAAATGCAACATTTTCAAGCTACAAGAAGTTCAATGTCCTGCATTTGGGCCCTGAGAATTAGAAAATGTCGTTCTTTTCGTTCCGCCCCGCCCCCTTTTATGGGCGGGGAATAAAAAAAATGTTTAAATTATGATAAACTTTTATTATTTTTAGTGCAAAAAGCAAAAGAATGAAAAGAATTTAAACACATATTCGAGAGGAAATTTGCCCCGCCCCATTACTACTACCGACCCCCCCCCCCAAAAAAAAAAGAGGGTATAAAAGATTAGAGGGTATAAAAGAGGGTATTAAAGAATTGAACACTCTTACTTGTTCTAAATAAGTACTTTTTTGTCTTAAAGGTGAGATAATACTTTTCTAAAATAGTACTAATTTACAAAACAAGCGCTACTTTTTCTAAAAAAAAAAACACTTTCTCTCTAAAAAAGAACTTTATTATATTTTTCCTAATAGAGCACTATATTTTCTAAAAAAGTACTATTTTTTTAAAAAAAAGTACTATTTTTCTAAAAAAAAGTACTATTTTTTCTAATAAAGTACTATTTTTTAGTATAAAATTCATTCAATTTTGCTGCAAAATGATTTTGTTCACCAAATTTTCTACAACATAGTTTATACCCATCTTATTGAAAAATACCGGGTATTTATCAATTTCTACCCAATTTACCTATTTTACCGGGTAGTTACCATATGGGTATTTACCCATATTTCGATGAATTACAAACGGAATGACAAAGTTATATATACCCTCCACCACCAAGTGGAGAGTGTATAAAAAAAATAACATACCAAAATCATAAAAAGTTTTCCGGTATGCTTACAGAAAACTCAGCAGGAAGAGCTTGAAGGAAATGAAAAAAAAAGAAAGTAAGTTGCATTTACTATGTTTGTTTGTATGTAGGGATACATATAAAGTTATCTATACATTTCGTGGGGGTATTAAAAATGTCAGACGTGTTACGTTACATGCCAAAATTGCTGCATAAAAGTAACACCTTCACACATGATTTATTTTCGTTAAATCAACCTCAGCAAAATGAATGAAAAAACAAGAAAACGCAAAAAAAATATCCAAAGTGTAATAACAACAGGAAGCAACTGTTTTTGCCTTTAGGACATATGCGTTGCGGTAAACTGCAACAAGACAAACATACCAGGAATACACGTAATACTCACACACTTACTATTTTCGAAGTTGAAAAAATTTTAGTTAAATTGACGTAAAAAATATGGGAGAAAAAATTGGAAATATTTTTCCAAGTAGATTTTTGTAAAAAGGAGAAGAACTAGTTCAAAAGTCGAAATAAATATCTGTGGCACGTACCAAACAACAGAGTCAAATAACCGTGAGCATATTGTCTGATGGTGTATTAAAAAGTGAATATCGATGATGGCAATGGTAGAGATGAGGAAGCTGGTTATTGTGACTACTTTTAGTAGAAAAAAAAATTTTTTTTCTATTTTTAGCCCTCAACAGCATATAAAACTCTTTTAAAAATCCACAAATAAAAAACGAAGACAAAAAAAAAATTCGTAGATTCTGGACATTTGGTCTCAGATTATAAGATATTTTTCCTACAGAAAAAGTTCAACACTTAAAAAAAACAAACTGCAATGCTAGCAAAAAAAGCTTGTTAACCTACAAAAAAATTTACTGATTTTGAACCCACAATTTTTTTGCTAAAGTTAGCAAAAATGTTTTGCCAAAAATTAGTTAACTGAAATTTTTTTATTTCAACTAAGTTCATACACATTTGAGGACCCCATTGGGTTCGGAACCGATAGGTCCAGATCCCGATGGGCCTAGACCTAGTTGGGTTCCTTAAAAATCGTCATAGTTTTTGATCCAAAATTTGTGTCCGTTTCGCTCTACCTTGCTTAGTTTTTGAGATACGTGATTTTAGGGAACCGCCGGGGTTTTGAATTATAAAACTCGATAGCTTCAAAAATATTACTCGGAGAGCTTTTGATTATTTTGCGGTCTTGTTCTACGTGTTGAGAGTTATTTTTTTGTTGGCAATATTTACCGAGATATGATGCTAACTTTTTTGGATCCAAAGTTAGGACCCATTAGGGTCCACACATGTGATGAGGACCGGCGATACTCTGAGCCCGAAAAAAATGGCCTCCATTTTGCTCTATCTGGCTTAGTTTCCGAGATAGCGTAATTTAAAGTTTTCTGAAAATAAAAAAAAATTACCATTTATTTTTGCTAATATTAGCAAAAAAGCTTGTAAAAATTTGGTCAACTTAATTTTAAATTTAGCAAAAAAAATTAATTTAAATTTTGTTTAAAATTGCTAATGCGCTAAATGAAGTTTACAAGATATTTTTGCTAACATGCTAATCTCAACTAAAAATTTGCTAAAAGTTAGCTAACCAGCATTAGCAAAAAAAAATTAGTAAATCTACTAATGTATTATTTTGAGTGAATATTCAGATACTGTTTTCCCAACGAAAATTTTTCTCTATAGAAAAAGTCTCAGAATCAAAAACATTTTTCCTAAAGAAAAAGTCTCATATTCTTAGACATTTTTCCTATAGTAAAATTCTCAGATTTTTCCTATAGAAAAAGTCTCAGATTCTGAGACACTTTTCCTATAAAAAAAAAGTCTCAGATTCTGAGAAATTTTTTCTATAGAAAAAGTATGAGATTCTGAAACATTTTTTATTAAGAAAAAGTCTCCGATCTCAAAACATTTTTCTTTAAGAAAAAGTCTGAGATTCTGAGTAATTTTTCTTTACGAAAAGGTATCGGATTCGAAGACATTTTTCTTTAAGAAAAAGTCCCTGACTCTGCGTCATTTTTCTCATAGAAAAAGTTATAGTTTCTTAGACATTTTTCCTATAGAAAAAGATTCTGATTCTAAAACATTTTACTTTTAGCAAAAGTCTCAGATTCTGAGACATTTTTTCTTTAAGCATAAGTCTTAGAATCTGAGACATTTTTCTTTAAGACAAAGTCTTAAACATTTTTCTTTAAACAAAAGTCTCATATTCTAAGACATTTTTCTTTAAGCAAATTACTCACAAGAAAGGTCTTTTATAGGGCACCCACCGATTGTCGTGAAACTTGAATATGGGAATGAGGGGGAAAAAATAAGAGTTACCTGTTTTTTTAGCTGCCCAATCTCAAATGTAAAAAAGGTTTGCCACCTTTTGAAAAAAATATGGGCTTTCGGGAAAATCCGTATAAAAGCCGAACTAGCAGGAATTTCGCCAAACAAAAAAATACGGGTCAGCTTAATTTTGATAGAGATTATAGTATTATATATGATTTTGGTGGTAGTACGTATATATGTACATCTCCATATAAACTACCCCCACGATTACACATTTTAGAAAATAACAAACTTAACGAAGCCGAATTTGGACACGACCGCAACACCATTTGAATAGGCCTTCAAAAAACCTTTCGACCTGTGTAAAATGTGCATATAGTTGCCTTTGAAGAAATGGAAAAAATTCTCAAAAACTAAAAAAAATCCCGTTTTTCCCCCTCCTCTTTGACCCCCTTTATGTAAGATTGGGCAACTACAAAAAAAAAACAGCTAAATCTTATTTTGCTCCCCTCTTTCCTTTATGCAAGTTTCAGGACATGCGGTGGGTGCCCTGTGAAAGACCTTCCTGTCAGAAATTTTTCTTTAAGCAAAAGTCTGAGTTTCTGAGACATTTATCTTTAAGCATTTTTCTTTAAGTCTCAGATTCTGAGACATTATGAGACTTTTCCAATAAGAACAAGTCGCAGATTCTGAGAGATTATGAGACTTTTCCAATAAGAACAAGTAAAAGTGTTAAATTCGGCTGTACCGAATCTTTTATACCCTCCGACATTAAAAAAAAATCCAGAGGCGTTTTTTTTTGTAGGGGTGTGGACAAATTTCCTCTCGAAATATATGGTTAAAAATTCATTCTTATGCTTTTGGCACTAAAGAAATACAAGTTTATCAGAAATACAAGTTTATCATTATTTCAACAATTTTTTTAAATCACGCCCGAAAAAGGGGGCGGACAGAAAAAAAAGATATTTTCTAATCCTCTGGGTCTAAATGCAGGGTTTTGAACTTCTTGTAGCATAAAAATGTTGCATTTGTTAAACAAAAATACAAAAAATCATGTAAAAAAAATTTATTTTTAAGGGGTTGGTTTAGTTCTTCAAAGGGGAACTATTTCCCCCTCGTCCGATATTGCTCATTTACGAACTTAACCTGCCTAGGAACATAAGACATATTCGTGTCAAATTTCAGGAGTCTAGCTCTTTTATTTTGGACTGCATCGTGTTAACTACAGACGGACAGACGGACGGACGGACATCGCGAGAATGTCTTGGAATCGATCAATGATAATAAATATATATACTTTATGGGGTCCTAGACCATTATTTTGATGCTTTACACACGGAATGACAAAGTGAGTATACCCTCCCAGCAAAAACATGGTAATGAGTTGTGAAAAGTAATCATTACCAAGCACATTATTTATAATGAGTACCCATTACCATTAACATTATTTTAAGCCCAAAAGTAACTACTTTTTAGTAATATGTTATAAAAGCACTTCTAAGTAATAATATCTCCTTGCACTTGCAGTTTTTAACCTTTACACATCAATTAACTTAAAAAGTAATAAGAAAACTTAATAAAAATTACGTATTTTTTAAGTTTTAGTAAAAACAAGTTAAATTTTAAATGTTTTAATTAACTAATTATTTTACTTCTTATTGGTAATGGGTTTTTACTCCTTATTAGTAATCCGAGTCAGTAACTACTTATTTATCTCCATACTCTTCACTACTTATTTTTGTCTCACGCCCTTGTTAAAATAATTAGTGTTTCATTCAATAAGTAACTACTTATTAACATCTGTTTCGGATTACAAAACCCATTACTAGTAATGCCAATTTTTGGTGGGCTTATACTGTTGGAGGGTATACAAAGCCGCATTTCTGAGAAATTAGTCATAAGTCATAGTAGTATAAAGTAGTACGTGACTGAGTGGCTAATAATTGATGACTGATGCTAATGACTGATGACTGATGAGGACGTCACTAATTACGCATTATCCCCAGCCCAAACAACTGAAGTTAAAAACTAGAAATACCATGCGAAATTCCTAAAAGAGGCCATTTTCGGGACAGGGCATTATGCAGTAATTCTTTTTAATACACACAGAAAAAAACTTACCCCCAGTTTCTGTAACACGAACGACATTCGTCTGCGACGAATTTGTGTGTATTTTGTTTTTGTTACAATAACAAAATACACACAAATTCCTCACGAACGAATGGCATTCGTATTACAGAAACTAGGGGTTATACTTTCGAAAAATGCCAACACAAAAAAAAATTTTAAGTCGCAACCCTCTTTAACCCTTTGACTTCTATACATTTTCTGCAAAAGCGATTTTAATTTTTGTTCATTGTCGTGATCTGTGACCTATTAATAGCTGTTTAACAATAAATTGGACCCCTAACCCCTCTCCTTCCTCCTTATTTTTCTTGGTGAAAAAATTTGCCCTTTGGCGATTAAGCAGTACTGGCCAAAGCTATTTGCTAAAAGCTATGAGTTTTAGATCTGCAACTCAATAATAGTATTCTACAAGAAATTGACCCTCTAACACCCATACTTGCCACTGATTTCGCTTGACAAGTAAAGATCCTTTTTACCCAGAAGTAGAGATTATGATTTCACAAACTTTGAGCGCTTACAGTGAGTAAGTGGATCAAATTATAGTCTTTCTGAAAATTAGACTTTTATTGCCCTAACTCTACTCTACAATTCATCTCTTAGCACATTTATCCTATCTTTTACCTAAACAAAAATAATGGCCAAAAAACACTTTAGCAAGTATACTTGCCTGTGGTCGTTGTATTTTAATCTTTATAAAGACATTTTTCCCTCACAAAAATTTCAGATCCAAAATTTACAATTCTGTGTCATTATTTTTTACATATATTCTTGCCTTTTAGAACCTTTTAAAAGAAAAAATACAAGATTTTGAAACATTTATCTCATACAAATTTTCAGATTATCTCGTATTTTCTATACAAAAGACTCATACTCGATGCAATTTTTTATACCAAAATGTATTTTCTTAATAAGAATTTCCAGATTGACAAATATTCTTTTATAGAACATTTTCAGATTTAATCACATTTTTTCTTTAAAAATTTTCAGATTTTCCTTTAAAAAATTTTAGATTTTTTTATGAAAATTTTTCGGATTTCTTTTTTTCTCTGGAATTTTTTTTAGAAAACTTCCTTCTTTTCTTTTTTCCACCTTTTTCTTTGGTTTTTCTGTTAGTCCCCATGTACCCGCGCATGTGGGTTAAAAAATTTCAGATTTTTATCACGAAAAATTTTCGGATTTTTTTTTTCTCTGGAAATTTTTTATAGAAAACTTTCTTCTTTTCTTTTTTCCCCCTTTTCTTTTGTTCTTTCGTTTTTTCGTTTTAAATTTAGTTTCGGACGGAAAGTTTTTCCTTTTCCCCCTTCGTGAAGTACCTAATCATAAATAATTCAAATTAATATTAATTTCTTTTAAAAATATCTTAAATTTAATACCTTCTTTAGGCAGAACAAAAAATAAATTGCCTAATCATAAAAAATTATACAAAATTTTAAAAAACAAAAGACCTTAATTTGTCAACAACAAATCAAATTAAAGGAATAATAAGGAATACAAAAAAAAATAAAAAAAACAAGAATACATATAAATTACACAAACAAAACACCAAGAAATGAGGATGAAAAACATGGGAAAATCATCATATCAATGTTGGTAAAATACCTTTCTAAGCTGGTCTAATAATAACAACAACCCTTTTTTACTGAAGCGCGCAACAAATATATAGTAAAAAAAATAAAAAAAAATAAAATGAAAAATGATGAATTTTCACTGGTAAAATACGACACGAAGTGGGTGAAGAAAATAGCAATTAGAAACATTTTTGACGGACACAACACAAACACTCAATCATGTTGTTACAAAAAAAAAAAAAAACAAGCAGGGAATGAAATACAAACGATATACTTAAGAGGGTCTTAGACTATGCGATAATTTAAAAAAAATAATAAATTGAAACGTGATGCGAAAACTTTTAAGAAATTTTTAATAATTTAAGTCGGCAGTAAATTTATAATTTGTTTAGCCCCTACTTGGTTTACTTTTACAAATTTTGAATGTCTAAAAAATTTATGTATTTAAAGTACAGTGTAAACCAGCCTTTAAAGCTAAGAGTTACATACTTAACAATATTTTTTGTAACACTTTTTTATAACCTCCACTTATTGTTAGTGATACAGTTTATACATAAGTTTGTCATACCGTTTGTAACTCATTATACAACCACACCCACAAAAGGGGGCGTACCGAACGAATTATTTTTTTATTTCCCTGGTTAAATATAAGGCCTCTGTTTAACAAAAATACAAACAGCCTGCAAGAAATTCGGCTTTTTCAGAGTATGTTTAATTTCTTCAAAGGGAAAATCCCCCCCTGGTCTGATTACACCAGTTTACGAACTTAATCTGCCCATGATAATAAGAAACATAAATGCCAAACTTCTGCTGTGTAGCTCTTTTGGTTTGGACTGTATCGTGATTTGCACAGACATACGGAAGAACAGACATTGCTAGATCTAAGAATTGATTCTGAATCTATAATATACAATGTACATTATGTTTCATTAAAGAAAAGACAAAAATTTAAAATTTAGAAACATTAAAAAAGCATTCTCCTAGTTCTGATTGTGGAGGGTATATTTCATTCGACACTGCCAAATCTAACACCCTCACAAGATTTTTATTTTTTTACTTTAAACAACAAAAAAGGTATAATTTGGATGCTAGAAAAAAAACGCGTAAAAAATAGCGTTTAGAAAATAAAATTTATGATGAAGGACTTTTGAACACCAAAAAGTAAAAAAAGTGTTGAAAGAGTTGTTTTGATGTTTGTTTTAACAATATGGGTCATCAATAATGTTTTGAGTTTTTTTTTTGTTAACATCTCTCTGCGATGAAACGGTAATTTCATTCTGTCAAGACATGAAATATTAGTTGTTTAAACGTTATTTTTAAACATTATACATTTTAAGATGTTGTAATATTTAATTTATGAGTTTTTTTTTTCTTCTAAAATTTTCAAATTTATTTAACTTTGTTAAGAATTTTTATTTCTATCAAGGAAGCAAGATACTCATAGTCATTCTATTCTGCCTTAAGTGACAATGTCTGACCTTTTGTGTTACTTTTTAAACATCATACTTTTTTTTTTTGTTGACATTTCAAAAGTAGAAAACCAAATATTACTTTATATTTTAAAAATAGAAAAAAAGTTATAAAATTTCTTTAAACGGTTAAGACAATTTCGGAAGTCACTACAAAAACTAAAATTGTTTATCTTTTATAAATCAAACCGATATATTTTTAAAACGGGGCAAAAAATAAATACCCGTCTCAAAATTGGTGTACACTTTATGCAGTTCAATTTTTTTTTTTTTTAATTTTCCGAAATGTCTGCAAATATTATAATTTTTCTACAGGAAAAACGTTTAAGAATCTGAGACTTTTTCTATAAGAAAAATGTCTCAGAATCTGAGAAAAATGTCTCAGAATCTAAGACTTTTTCTATAAGAAAAATGTCTCAAAATCTGAGACATTTTCTATAAGAAAAATGTCTCAGAATCTGAGATACTTTCTATAAGCAAAATGTCTCAGAATCTGAGACTTTTTTCTATAAGAAAAATGTCTCAGAATCTGAAACTTTTTCTATAAGAAAAATGTCTCAGAATCTGAGACTTTTTTCTACAAGAAAAATGTCTCAGAATCTGAGACTTTTTTCTATAAGAAAAATGTCTCAGAATCTGAGACTTTTTTCTATAAGAAAAATGTCTCAGAATCTGAGACTTTTTTCTATAAGAAAAATGTCTCTGAATCTAAGACTTTTTTCTATAAGAAAAATGTCTCAGAATCTGAGACTTTTTTCTATAAGAAAAATGTCTCAGAATCTGAGACTTTTTTCTATAAGAAAAATGTCTCAGATTCTGAGACTTTTTCTATAAGAAAAATGTTTCAGATTCTGAGACTTTTTCTATAAGAAAAATGTCTCAGATTCTGAGACTTTTTCTATAAGAAAAATGTCTCAGATTCTGAGACTTTTTCTATAAGAAAAATGTCTCAGATTCTGAGACTTTTTCTATAAGAAAAATGTCTCAGATTCTGAGACTTTTTCTATAAGAAAAATGTCTCAGATTCTGAGACTTTTTCTATAAGAAAAATGTCTCAGATTCTGAGACTTTTTCTATAAGAAAAATGTTTCAGATTCTGAGACTTTTTCTATAAGAAAAATGTCTCAGATTCTGAGACTTTTTCTACAAGAAAAATGTCTCAGATTCTGAGACTTTTTCTATAAGAAAAATGTCTCAGATTCTGAGACTTTTTCCATAAGAAAAATGTCTCAGATTCTGAGACTTTTTCTATAAAAAAAATGTCTCAGATTCTGAGACTTTTTCCATAAGAAAAATGTCTCAGATTCTGAGACTTTTTCTATAAGAAAAATGTCTCAGATTCTGAGACTTTTTCTATAAGAAAAATGTCTCAGATTCTGAGACTTTTTCTATAAGAAAAATGTCTCAGATTCTGAGACTTTTTCTATAAGAAAAATGTCTCAGATTCTGAGACTTTTTCTATAAGAAAAATGTCTCAGATTCTGAGACTTTTTCTATAAGAAAAATGTCTCAGATTCTGAGACTTTTTCTATAAGAAAAATGTCTCAGAATCTGAGACTTTTTCTATAAGAAAAATGTCTCAGAATCTGAGACTTTTTCTATAAGAAAAATGTCTCAGAATCTGAGACTTTTTCTATAAGAAAAATGTCTCAGAATCTGAGACTTTTTTCTATAAGAAAAATGTCTCAGAATCTGAGACTTTTTTCTATAAGAAAAATGTCTCAGAATCTGAGACTTTTTTCTATAAGAAAAATGTCTCAGAATCTGAGACTTTTTTCTATAAGAAAAATGTCTCAGAATCTCTGAGAAAAATGTCTCAGAATCTGAGACTTTTTTCTATAAAAAAAATGTCTCAGAATCTGAGACTTTTTTCTATGAGAAAAATGTCTCAGAATCTGAGACTTTTTTATAAGAATCTGAGACTTTTTTCTATAAGAAAAATGTCTCAGAATCTCTGAGAAAAATGTCTCAGAATCTAAGACTTTTTTCTATAAGAAAAATGTCTCAGAATCTGAGACTTTTTCTATAAGAAAAATGTCTCAGAATCTGAGACTTTTTCTATAAGAAAAATGTCTCAGAATCTGAGACTTTTTCTATAAGAAAAATGTCTCAGAATCTGAGACTTTTTCTATAAGAAAAATGTCTCAGAATCTGAGACTTTTTCTATAAGAAAAATGTCTCAGAATCTGAGACTTTTTCTATAAGAAAAATGTCTCAGAATCTGAGACTTTTTCTATAAGAAAAATGTCTCAGAATCTGAGACTTTTTCTATAAGAAAAATGTCTCAGAATCTGAGACTTTTTCTATAAGAAAAATGTCTCAGAATCTGAGACTTTTTCTATAAGAAAAATGTCTCAGAATCTGAGACTTTTTCTATAAGAAAAATGTCTCAGAATCTGAGACTTTTTCTATAAGAAAAATGTCTCAGAATCTGAGACTTTTTCTATAAGAAAAATGTCTCAGAATCTGAGACTTTTTCTATAAGAAAAATGTCTCAGAATCTGAGACTTTTTCTATAAGAAAAATGTCTCAGAATCTGAGACTTTTTCTATAAGAAAAATGTGTCAGAATCTGAGACTTTTTCTATAAGAAAAATGTGTCAGAATCTGAGACTTTTTCTATAAGAAAAATGTCTCAGAATCTGAGACTTTTTCTATAAGAAAAATGTCTCAGAATCTGAGACTTTTTCTATAAGAAAAATGTCTCAGAATCTAAGACTTTTTCTATAAGAAAAATGTCTCAGAATCTAAGACTTTTTCTATAAGAAAAATGTCTCAGAATCTGAGACTTTTTTCTATAAGAAATATGTCTCAAAATCTGAGACTTTTTTCTATAAGAAATATGTCTCAAAATCTGAGACTTTTTTCTATAAGAAAAATGTCTCAGAATCTCAGACTTTTACTATAAGAAAAATGTCTCAGAATCTGAGACTTTTTCTATAAGAAAAATGTCTCAGAATCTGAGACTTTTTCTATAAGAAAAATGTCTCAGAATCTGAGACTTTTTCTATAAGAAAAATGTCTCAGAATCTGAGACTTTTTTCTTATAGAAAATGTCTCAGAATCTGAGACTTTTTCTATGAGAAAAATGTCTCAGAATCTGAGACTTTTTCTATGAGAAAAATGTCTCAGAATCTGAGACTTTTTCTATAAGAAAAATGTCTCAGAATCTAAGACTTTTTCTATAAGAAAAATGTCTCAGAATCTGAGACTTTTTCTATAAGAAAAATGTCTCAGAATCTGAGACTTTTTCTATAAGAAAAATGTCTCAGAATCTGAGACTTTTTCTATAAGAAAAATGTCTCAGAATCTGAGACTTTTTCTATAAGAAAAATATCTCAGAATCTGAGACTTTTTCTATAAGAAAAATGTCTCAGAATCTGAGACTTTTTCTATAAGAAAAATGTCTCAGAATCTGACAAGGGAAATATCTCAACCCTTATGAACCGATTTGCCTGAAACTAAAATATATTTAAATGAGACCATTTTAAGGTTGGGGTGTCTCGGCTTATCGGCCATATCGGGGATTTAGGGGTTCAAAAAATGGGTCAAAATTTGGCGAAAAAATCGTTTTTTGGATTTTTTAGCGATTTCTTTCAAAGAAACTATATGATGTTTCCATATGAGAAGAAAGGATTTTTTAATGCCTATTCAACGGTGGCATAACCCCGTAAAAATTCTGCTTCGTTAAATATTTTTTTCATGAAAATGTGCAAATTTTGGGGGGTATTCATATGAAGACATAGACCTACGATATCCATATTAATGCGAAATAATCTTTATTAAATTTAAGTCGACACGTATTTTTGCTCTAGACGATATTCCTGTTAGTTCGGGAGTTATCGAAATTTTCCCGAAGGTCCTCATTGTTTCATAAGGGGACAACGAAATTTTTAAACACTGATATGGCCGATAAGCCGAAATGTCTCAGAATCTGAGACTTTTTTCTATAAGAAAAATGTCTCAGAATCTGAGACTTTTTTCTATAAGAAAAATGTCTCAGAATCTGAGACTTTTTTCTATAAGAAAAATGTCTCAGAATCTGAGACTTTTTTCTATAAGAAAAATGTCTCAGAATCTGAGACTTTTTTCTATAAGAAAAATGTCTCAGAATCTGAGACTTTTTTTTATAAGAAAAATGTCTCAGAATCTGAGACTTTTTTCTATAAGAAAAATGTCTCAGAATCTGAGACTTTTTTCTATAAGAAAAATGTCTCAGAATCTGAGACTTTTTTCTATAAGAAAAATGTCTCAGAATCTGAGACTTTTTTCTATAAGAAAAATGTCTCAGAATCTGAGACTTTTTTCTATAAGAAAAATGTCTCAGAATCTGAGACTTTTTTCTATAAGAAAAATGTCTCAGAATCTGAGACTTTTTTCTATAAGAAAAATGTCTCAGAATCTGAGACTTTTTTCTATAAGAAAAATGTCTCAGAATCTGAGACTTTTTTCTATAAGAAAAATGTCTCAGAATCTGAGACTTTTTTCTATAAGAAAAATGTCTCAGAATCTGAGACTTTTTTCTATAAGAAAAATGTCTTTTCTATAAGAAAAATGTCTTCTATAAGAAAAGTGTCTTTTCACTTATGTCTTATGTATAATGTCTTATGTCTTATGTCTTATGTCTTATGTCTTATGTCTTATGTCTTATGTCTTATGTCTTATGTCTTATGTCTTATGTCTTATGTCTTATGTCTTATGTCTTATGTCTTATGTCTTATGTCTTATGTCTTATGTCTTATGTCGTATGTCTTATGTCGTATGTCTTATGTCTTATTCTAAAAATCTTGAAAATAACATAAAATGTTCGTGAGAACGTTATTTAGTGCAAAAAGCTTTGCCTGATATTTTAAAATCTTTAAAAGAATGTTTGGAACTGTTTCAAGCCTCATTTTGCATCCGTTTTTTCCACATGCACTTTGGATGCAAAACGCTCGTAACAGGTCTAAAAATTTTTAAAAATCTGAAAAAATCAGGCAAATCTTTTTGCACCAAGTAACACAATATTTCGGAATTTCAGCTACACCTTCCATAATTATGTAGACATAAATCAACAAACACACACAAAACAATAACAACAAACAAAACATTTGTTAATGTTTTGTGTGTGTTTGTTGCTTTATGTCTACATAATTATGGATGGTGTGGCTGAGGGGTAAAGCAACAAATGCATAAAAAAGGACAGACAAAAAAATATCTGGTGTGTGTTTGTTGCTTTATGTCAACATATTTATGATACGTGTAACCGATGTTACGTGTAGTTATGTTACTCCCCAGCTGCATATCATGTAATTATGTAGACATAAAGCAATAAACACACACACAACAATAACAAAAAACCAAAATGTGCTATTGTTTTGTGTGTTTTTGTTGCTTTATGTCTACATAATTATGTTACGTGTAACTGGGGAGTTATGTCATATGTCTTACGATTTTTTCTAATGTCTTGAATCTTATGTCATATCGATCTTGGATCACAAATATATACTTTATGAGTAACTTATGCAATACTTCAATATGTCACAAATGTAATGACAAACTTAAATAAACCGCCAATCACCAAGTGTAGGATATAAAATAAAAACTATCAAAAAAAGTTAAACATTCTTACGTGCTTTTCAAATATTTTACTATCTCATTCCTGTTTTTTGGCAAAAAAAATTTATGTAAAAAGATTACTTCTTCTATTGTAAAAATAAATTTTATTTAAACTTTGTTATGAAGAAAAAACTGAAATATAAAGAGTAAAAAGGAAGAAAAGTATGCTCCTTCAACACTTTTATAAAAGTACGAGGATACATATTGTCAAAAAGTACGAAAAAAAAGTTGTCATACAAAAAACTTTAAACTCTGACAACACAAATGTTTTTATGTCAGTTTTTCTTAGAATCTAAGATTTTAACAAAAAAAAATCGTTAAAATACATAAGAACATGCATGTTGAAAAGTTAAACATAAATGTCAAAATTTACAACATGTAAGTTTATGAAATGTTAAGTTTATATTGACATAACCATGTTTTTTTTTTTTTTTGAGCATCTTAACAGGTTATTTTATTTAAAAAAAATGAAACTGATATTTTCAATATAGAAATCAGATGGATTGTCAAGAAGTGGAAACAGCTAAATGGGTAACTTTCGTCAAATGGGTAAATAAAAAATTGTTACGCCAGTTTAAGAAATCAGATATGTTTTTTATACGATTTTCGTATTGTGGCCTATATTGAATTTTTCTAAATATTCCTGATTTTAAGATTTTTTTTTAATAATTTTTAACATATTTCCGAATATTTCTGATTTTTTTTAATTTTACCGGAATCTCTTTGATTTTTTATTAATTTTCCTGAGTTTTTCTGATTCAACAAGTATTTCCTCGATCAGTTGAAATAGTTGCAATCTAGAAAATAATGGTACGTATGATTAATATATAACTGATCAAATTAATTAAAATATCGCTCATACGTCTCAGTAGTCTTCATATTGAAAAATTGAACTATTAAATACATATTTTCTAAGTTTTTCTAAATTCTTTAAACAAAAAATTATAAAGACAAATTTCATAGAAAAAAATGTTATTAAAGTCTTTACACTTTCAAAAATCGAACACAAAATTAAATATATGCGAGTATATTTGATTTTACGCTTAAGGTTCGTATGGAATTTCAACGAAATTAGTCTAGTGGTTCAATATTTTACAAAGTTATTTTGTGAATAAAAAAAAATAAAGGCCTGTGAAGCCTGGTATATACATTAGAGTTCGTTTGGTGACTATGTCACTTCATCTGTTTATCGGATATCATCATTTTTTTAAAGGATTTAGGGGAGCTAAAAAGAATGCCGGTATTTTTTTTTTTTTTTTGAAAAATGTTCACTCCTTTGGGTGGTTCAAAGCATCTGAAAACGCGGATTTTGAGCTGATTTTTCTGCAGAGAAAAAACGGCTGAATATATTGCAAATCTGAGGGGGCCTCCGTTGGCTAGTTGGTAGCGTGCTAGCCTTTCAACTTAGGGGTCGTGGGTTCGATTCCCACCAGAACCCTTGGTTTTTTCGCTTCAACGAGACGACGGTCATTGTTATCAGTTCTCGGTTAGGTTGAATTTATTAAAAATGAGTTGTAAATAAATGGAAAGAATAAATAAAAATAATTGATCATATGATCAAAACTACTATTATTATTATTATATTGCAAATCTGATTTCACCAGTCAAGTCTACAGCAAAAATTAATACAATAGCAGTTTTTTGAACTCTTAAAAAAAGTTCCAATAACCCACAGCAGGGGGCGGAAAAATCGATTTTTTTGTTAAAAAATTTAAATTATTTTTTTAATCATGCACGATGAAGAGACAGTTTTTGCTAAGAAAATTGGTACAAAAACCTTTCTATCACAACCCATTAAAAAGTTAAAAGGCTTCAAAGTTTTTTTTCTAATGGCAAAATTATAAAACACTGACTGAAATTTGAAAAATTTTTGGATGGGTCAGCGGTCTGGACACTCGTTTTCAATTTTCCTCTCAATGCTGATTCCAAATCTGGTTTCCAAAATGTTCCATAACGTCAGGTTTTTGAGATAATAGAGGTCAAAGTTCACAAAAAACTAATTTTTGTGCATTATTGAGCGCATTTTTTTTGTGATGTTTTTGGATGATATTCTGGGATCAAAAAACTTGTTTTCGATTAACATTTAGATGCTGATTCTGAATCTAGTTTTCAAATTTTTCTATCACGTCATATTTTCGAGAAAATTGAGGTCAAAGTTCTCAAAAAACGTGTTTTTGTCTTTTTTTGAGAGCTTATAACTTTTAAACGGGTTGTGATAGAACGAAAAATTTGGTACCATTTTGTTAAGCTGAAAATGCCATTCAATTGTGCATATTTAAAAAATTAATTTAAAAAGAAAATGGAAAAATCTTATATTTCCGCCCTCTGTGGTGGGTTTTTGGAACTTTTTTAAGAGTTTGAAAAACGACCATTGTATTATTTTTTGCTGTAGAATCGACTGGTGAAATCAGATTTGCGATATATTCAACCGTTTTTGCTCTGCAAAATAATCAGCTGGAAATTTTCAGATGCGTTTAACCACTCCAAGGAGAGATTTTTTTTCCAAAAATATACCGCCATTCTTTTTAGTTCCCCTAAATCCTTCAAAAAATGATGATACCAGCAGATAAAATTTTCAAAATTAACTCTAATATACATATGTACAGTGCCGGTCAAAAAAATAGCACCAATGACAAAATCTCTATTCATCCAATTAAAACAAAATATTATGTGTGTATTCGTTTAAAGTAAATATGTAATACTCTTATACTAAGTATATACCCCTTAAATGTTTTTACTATTTCCAAAAATAGTGGACGGTTCTTTTTTAATGATCGATATTTTAAAAAAAAACTCTGAATCAGGGCAGTCAATAAAATAGCACCAAATGACAAAATTTCATTAAAAAAATAATATTGTTTAAATTATTAAAATAAAAGTGTTAAATACTAAAGGAAGATAGTTTTTATTTATAAAAAAATTAATTCATTACAAAATTTGATGTTTATTTTCATAAAAATAGGACGTGGAAAGCATTGCACTCCTCAAAAACGTGCTTTTGTAAAAAATATAATTTCTGAACATAAACCATATTCTGAAACAGGAAAATTAGTTGGATGCGCTTATAAAATGATTGAAAATTCATCAAAATTAACTTTAGAGCTTGAAAAACTTAGTCACAAGCGACGTTTGTCACCATAAGTGGTTAGGTGTTCGTAAAGACAATGGAAGAAGGCCCCATTTACGGCAGCTCTAGAGCTAAAAAAGGACAGCAAATGCTGAAAATGTTCGTCGAAGATTACAAAACAACAACATTAACGCTTGTAGATTCGAAAAAGTGGCCCTACTCTCACTTAAGCATGCTGCAAGTCGTTTGAAGTTTGCTAACAGTAACTCAGAATGACCAGCTTAAAAGTGGATCAATGTTCTATGGACAAATGAATCCATTGTTGTTTTATTTGGAGATATGGGATTACATACCTATGTCAGAAGACCCTATAACGCGGATTTCAATCCAATATTCGAAATAAAAATAACTTAAAGTGGTGCTTATGGTGTGGGGGATATTTTCCTACTGTGGAGTGGGGTTCATATATTGGACATTGGCTCACATATTGGACTAGGACAATCGTGGATATACACTTAACATTTATATCCTCCAGAAAGTAATGTTATCATAAGTTTCTGAGCAAATGCCACTAATTTAGGTCTTTTAGCACGTCAATTACCCAAAGCATGACGGGAAATTGGAAAAAAATTGGTTCTGGACAATAAAGTACACGTGATGGAATGGCCTTGTCAGTCCCCAGACCAAGATCAAATCGATAGTTAATGGACAGATATAGAGAAGGGAGTGTCTCGAATACAACCAACTTGTAATGAAACCCTTTGGGTGGCTGTTCAGCAAATCTGGAACTCAATTTCGAATTAAAGATCCCAAAATCTCGTGAATTCGGTACAATAACGTTGTACAGAGGTAATTGTCAACAATGAGCACTCGACATTTTTTTTTTATTATTTAAAGATATCACAACAATACTGAATTCATAATCCATTCGTTTTTCAAATTTAAGAATTTAATTTTAATACAAAAAGTACTGTGGTGCTATTTTTTTGACTACGTCTTTTTGAAGTTTTTTTAAAAACTCTGAAAATTTTTAATGAAATAAAAAACCATATTAGGCTTTTCTTATGTAATATTGTTTCACACTCTTGTAAGTAACTTATGACACGTTTTCAGTGACATAAGTTTAAATTGTTAAAAAAAACCCAACGAAGAAAATTTTGTTTTATCCTGGTGCTATTTTTTTGACCGCAGCTGTATATGTATTTTTCATACTCCCGGTCAGGTTGGTATTGCATTTTGGCGAAATCGGTTCAGGGGTTCAAAAGTTATGAGCAAAACTGTGAAGTTAACATTGGGTTTTTTCGCGAATTGATGTCTTGAAGAACACACTAAACACGCTCTGCATGAGATAGGTACGCGACAAAAACATTTACTAAAATGTGCTTTTGTCACTCAAAAATAAATTTACAATCAAAAACCATTTTTACACTCAAAAAATGTTAATTTCAAACAAAAAATTTTTTACACTCAAAAACATTTTTGTGGAACAAAAACGACTAAAAAAATTTTTACTCAAAATTAAAATTTTCTAGCAGAATTTTTAAGAATTTTATTTTCCTATGTTAAAAAAAAATTAAATCACAAAAAAATGTGTTGGGCATTGTAGAGGGTACACTCAAAAGAAAAACTCTGTCAAAAAATCGGTAAAAGCAAACTTTCAATAGCCTTTTGTGCTAAAATGGATATTTTTACTCAAATCTCTGTCATTCAGTTTTACAAAAGAACAGAAACTTTACTGCGTTTTTACTGATTCTGTTTGCTAATTCTCAAAATATTTTTGAACATATTTTTAACAGATTATTTTTTTAATTATAGAGAAATAATTTGCTGTCATTATTTTTTCAAGAAAATTTTTTAAATTTTTTTAAAAAGTTATTTTTTTTTGTTTTTTTAAGGGCAGTTTACATGTTAACTACCCTTGACCACCTTTATATACTATTTCCCAGTATTGATGATACGATTTGCAGGGTTTTAATAATTTTGTATAAAAAATTATTTGAATTTGACAATTGTTATCCCACAATACTGGGAAATAGTAGATAAGGGTAGTCAAGGGTAGTTAACATGTAAATCAAGCTTTATGCAATCAAAACGATATTTTTTAAACATATTTTTGAACATATTTTTAGCAGATTATTTTGTTATTTTACAGAAATAGTTTGCTGTCATTCTTTTTTCAAGAAAACTTTCTTAAGTTATTTTTTTTTTAATTGTATTTTTTTTTTTTTGTTTTTTTATACAATTAAAACTAGAGTTTGCAAATAATCGAAATATTTCATAATCGCGATTACGATTAAAAAATTGCCGTGAATCGCGATTACGATTAATCGATTTTTTGTAAATAATATTAGTTGCAATATCTTTAAAACAAAATCTTTTGAAATTTACATTTTAGAACGTATTTTTAGGAACAAAGACTGTTACTTTTAAGAAATACTATTAAAAGCTTTCGAACTTTCCCAGTAAAAATTATTCGAGATTTTAGCACCACAGTTTCTTTGTTTAGTATATATTGCGCTCGAGCGCCCTTGAGAATTTTTAGTTAAAATTTTTTTAAAACTAAAGCATAGTACTCTGTTCGACTTCACGGGAAAAAATCTGTCAAACTCCATATAAAAAAAATAAAATTCGGCAACGCGAGGAATTATAGGGAAATTGTTAAAAAAGTTTTCACGCATTTTTATTATACAAGACAATTTAAATTTCCGTGAAAAAGTGACATTTTAGTTTTGTTATGATCGTTTCTTTCTTATAATTGTCAAAAGTTGTTTATTTTTCATTGTTTTATTGCGATTTGAGGCGTTTAAAGTTGAAGTGAAATTTTCACCATTAAAAACAGAATACTTAGCTTTATAATTAAAATTCTTTGTTGATAAAATTTCACACATACATACTTTAATTTTTGACATCTTTAACACTTTTTAAATGATCAAAATGATTATTGGAGAAAAATAATAGATTTTCTTAAATCTTTATTGCGGTTAAATAAACTCTGCAAAGAGTTCTTCAATCAGCGCTGAAAAGATACATGATTTTACTGGGTCTTAATAGCTTTTTATCTTAGCTACTAAAGAGTATTCTAAACTGTAACTGATTTGGATCATGATTTCTTTCCAAAAGCTGCTTCCAGTTTACCAAAATTTCTGCAGGGTCGTGTCAGAGTACCTGCCGATGGCCAGTTAGCTCTTGTGAGGAAATTTAGTTAAAAAATTTACAAGGCATCATTAGTCAACCAGCGGTCAAAGTATGAAAAAATTAAGTTTTTTGACAAAATTTCATGTCCAAATTTTTTGACCAAAGCCTTTTGCGTCTATTTTAAAAACAAAACTCTTTTAAATTTACTGAGATCAGAATTTAAATTTTACTTTAAATTTGAATGACTTTTACATGAAAAGGAAAGAAAAATCGCAAACAAGTTAATAAACCATGAACCAAAACTTTCCTGTCTACTTAACATTCCAGAATCAATTATTTTTGTTTGAAATTGTCCCGAAAGTAATCGTTTTTAACACTAATTTAGTTTTTTTTGAAAAATAATTTTAATAGAAACTTCAAAATTGGTTTCAAAAAATTTTGGAACTGATTTAAATTCGTTATAAAAACAGTGTATTTCATAGAAAATTTTTAATCGTAATCGCATGATTTTTTTTGTCGATTACGATTACGATTAATTGGTGAGATTAATCGCGATTACGATTTTAATCGTTTTGCAAACTCTAATTAAAACCATTAAGACTAATACTTGACAAAACTTATAAAAAACAGTAGATTATATTGCAAATTTTATAGACTTTTTTTTAATTAAAAAAAAAAAACTATTAAAGTTTTCGTGAAAACAAATTTTCTAAAAAAAAAATTCTAGAAAATGTCTTTACAGATTTTTCTAATGTTTTCACAGATTTCTCTGCTGATTTCATGCTTTTTGAAAATATTTATCTTTATAAGCACCACAAAAATTTTCTAAATCAATTTTTTAAAAAAAAAAATTAATTGTTGGACAGGTGTCTAGCAATAATTTGGCTTTTACAGATTGAAAAGATAGTTATAGCCAAAAAACCATACAAACAATAGACAATAGACGATTGAAAAAAAATTCGTACTAACATAAACAAACGCCGCCTTTATTTTCTCCCCTCACTCTCAGAATCGACCTAACTTTTGCTAACCTGAATTTGTTCCACAGTGTAATATATGAGGAGTTCCGGCTACGAGTTAAATTTATATGAATTTTTTATTTTTTTTTTTTTATACCCTCCACTCTAGTGATAGAGGGTATATATAAGTTTGTCATTCCGTTTGTATCACATCGAAATATTGGTCTAGGACCCCATAAAGTATATATATTCATGATCCTTGATCGATTTTAAGTCGATCTAGCGATGTCCGTCCGTCCGTCCGTCCGTCCGTCCGTCTGTCTGTCTGTCCGTTGAAAACACGCTAACTTTTGAAAGACTTTACGGAGGCTCCTGAAGTTTGACATATATGTTGGCCATTTACCGGGTCAGGTTGGTATTGCAATCCAGCGAAATCGGTCCAGTGGTTCAAAAGTTATGAGCAAAAGTGTAAATTTCGGCAAGGGTATTTTGCGAATTTACGAGATTAAAACCACTCTAACTTTCGAAAGACAATTCTGAGGGTGCTGAAGCTTGGCATATATATTTGTCGTTCCCCAAATCTGTTTGGTTTTGAATTTCAGCAAAATCGGTTCAGTGGTTCAAAAGTTATAAGCAAGGCTCTGAATTTCGGATTTGTTTCACCTTAAACTGTTGAAAACTCGTTAAACAAGTTTTATAAGCATGGTGAAATAGAACTTGTTGTTGTTTGTTGTTGTTTGTTTTCCTGCCGTGGGGTGCAGTTTAGTTGTTAGACAACTAAATATTTGTTATTGTTTTGTTATTGTTAGTGTAACTGTATGTAACGGTGAATAGTAAGTATTTTTGGAAAAAAAAAATCAAATAAAGTATGGGTATGATTGAATGTTAGTTTGATTTTGGTTTTTAAAGAAGAGTTAAAATAAAAAGAGGGGAATTTGTGAAATAGTTTTTTTTTGTATTACATATATGTATGTAGGTATTAAACAACAAAAATATTTTACAAAGTAGTTATGTTACTCAATGAAATTGTACACTAAAAAAATATTTACACTAAAAAAAAATGTTACACTCAAAAAAAAATGTACACATTAATTTTTTTTAATGAAATATCACACTCAAAAAAATGTTGACAGTCAAAAAAATTTTACACTCAAAAAAATTGGATTGATTAAAAAAAGTTTTACTCAAAACAATATATTTTTTATAAAAAATTTGTAATGCAATTTTTTTACGTTTTTTTAGAAAATTACTATCAGATAACATTGTGGAGGGTATTCATAGATTCGACCAAGTCGAATTTAATTTTTCTACTTGTTTTTTTATGGCACATCAATGAAAGTTGGCATAAGTATTTGGAGCTATTTTAGCATACGAGATTCATTCGCGTCAATTAAATCGCGTGAGGGGGTCAAAAGTTATGGCGGTTTAAAGATATGGCGGTCTTAAAACTGTTGAAATTTTTTTTTTTGGTTTTTAATTTTTTTTTTTTTTGCATTCGTTATTAAAACATGCTTGGCCATATCTATTCTATTCTATTGATACATCTTTAACCCTTTAACGACCGCCGCCAGGTATTCTTGTCAATGGGTTCTTAGCGATTATATATTTAAGAAATATGGTAAGTGGGTCAAAAGATGAATTAAATTAATTCAGATAAAAACTAATGTTTTTTACAAATATTGTTACACTATGTTCAAAAAGTTGCGTATAAAATGTTTCATACATAATATTATTTTTTTTGTTTTTCTTTTTTTTTAATAACAGTTAGTGGATAATATTTATTCATTCCATAATGCGAACACGGTGGATGATAGATACATTGATCACATGATAAATAATTTAAATACAATGTATCACTTTCGGTATTATTCCAAATAACTTGAAGGATTTTCATTGACTGTTGTGCTGGTTGTAAATTAGGTATTAATATTTGATCGATTACTCCTACATCCTCTTCGGTTATTAAATAAATATTGATAATGGATTTATTTAAAGAAAATAAATTTACAATGTCTTGAGCTGCAATTACATCTTTCCCAAATAAAACATTTCTGTCACACAGCCCTTTCACTGTGCCACCAATGCCATCAGCACAACTCTTTCCATGTCCGGCAGTTGTGAAATTCCACGTAGCGTTTTTTAACTTTAAATATTTACAGTAATTTAAAAAGAGGAAAAAGTTAGATTTGTTTTTATACTGGGTCGATGGACCATCACTTTGGAAATGTATTTTGCTTACATTAGGAACATGTTGTTTAATTAGTTTAAGTATTGGTTGTAAATGCGCCCAAATTGCTGCAGCATCGTGTCGCAAGCAGTCAGATACAGTGCTAAAAGATACACATTTTATTGTTTTAGACTCGTTATTGAGGAAAAAAAATGCACCTGTATGTAGTGACACTTGTTTCTTTGAAGCTCCAAAATGAACACTTTGAATTTCGTCTGTATATTTACAACTATAGTTTTCGGAAAAATCTATAACAATATAGACTTCATCTGGCTTGAGGTTTGTTCGTAAATGTTCCATAAACTTCATTTGGTGACCAGTGTCATAAACGTGTCTCAGGTACGCAGGTGTGCGTATGTTTAACAATTCAACTAACTCCTTCACAGTGCACTTAATTACTTCTTTTTAAGTATCCTTGACATGATAATTTAAATTTTTGGAACCTTTTCGGTCTACAGTTTTTTGTGACCATTGATAATAATACGTTTGGAGTAAAGGGTTACTTTGTGGTGATAATTGTTTATTTTTACAACCTTCACACTCTCTGTACATACATTTTTTTGAGTGTGGATAACATGTTACCAGAGAAGTAAATTTTAGAGTGCTTGGTGAACGCAATTCATTAACATGATACAATTTGTTTAAAATTAATTCAAAATTTGTATGTAACTTGCAAAGGCACGTATTACGCGCAGACATTTTATTTTTAAATATCCAAAAAGGTTTGTAATTAAAGAATGTTGAACGAGAAATTTTTGATCTTGTTTCTTTTTGAAATTTTTGATGTAGATTAGACAATGTATCCTGCAAAAATCGCTTTCTAAAGCATTTCCCAAATTTCTTAATAACGTCATTTTTTGCAGGCGACAATGCAGAATTTTCATCCTTTTCAAAAAAATGTCTAACGATATATTTTAGCTTGTGTGATCGTGTTGTTTTACTTACATGCAATATATTGGTCGAATTTATATTTTTCCGTTGTAAATAGTAACTTACTAGCTTAGATGCATTTTTTAATGACTTGTATTTCTTGAAAACTTTTCCGGATACGATTCTTGAGTAAACGTTTTTTTCTTTTCGCGAAGTTATTTTTTGCTTGTTTTCTTCTAATTGATTTTCTAAAAGTTCACAAAACATTAATCTTTTTTTTACCGCGCTCTCACCTTGTCTCATAATTTTTTTTACATTTTTTTCTGGTGTATTTTCCACTTTTTTTGCTGATCTTTTATATTTTTGTTTCCAGAATTTTACACTATTTTCTTTGTCCTTAATAGTTCCTTCTAATTTTTTAATTTTTCTTCGAAGCACAGCCTCTCTTTTTTGAGTGGTTTGAAGTTTTTTTATAATTGTTTTTTGTTTCAAAACACAAACAGTGTTTCTGATTTGAAGAACAATTTAAGTATTTGGAGTAGGTCTTACAAAAATCATCAGGTATTGGCGAATCGGATTTGGAGGCCATCAATATGTTGTCATTGTTATGCTTATTTGATAGTTGTTGTCTAATAGCACTGCCTTCTGATGATGTATTTTCTTTATTTTTGATCTTTAGTCGTGAACATTTTCGCAACTGAAATGGTGTTTTTTTATTTGTAATTGATTTTGTTTTAACAGATTTTTGTTGCTCATTTCTCTTAGAATTTTTTTTTTACGATTTTGAGCCACTTTTTGGCGTTTTTCGCGAAGTTTTACCGCTTTTAAGTTATCCATTATTAATAAAACTGAATTTTTATTTTAAAACAAAAAGACTAATTGTCACATAAAATATGACAGATAAGCCAAAATATCTTATGACTTTTTTTTACTAACAAATGTAAAGTAGTTGCGATTTTTTTTTTCTAAAAACTATGTGTTTATCCAAAATCGCGATTTATTCGCGATGAAAAAAATTTTTCCAATTCTTTATAGCATATTTAGGATATGTGTGGTCAAATTACTGGCAATCGTCTGATTACACCAGTTATTAAAAAAAAAAATCTGGGATGCTTTTTTATAACAAGAAAACTTAATATGGTCCAAAAAATCAATAATCATCAAAATTTTTTAACCCGCCTCTGATTTTATAATAAGGCATCAAATGGGCTTTCATTTAAAAAAAAAAATCATCCGATTTCGTGCAAAGCCTTGGATGTGCCAGATCAAAATAAGTTTAGATAAATACATCTCTCTTACCGCTAATAATGACGTAAAGTAAAAAATGAAAAACCAAATCGGTTCTACGCGTTAAGGCACGTCTTTTGATGTATTAAATTTGAACAAAATGCATTTATTGCTACTAAAAAAAATTAGAAAAAGATTTGTAAATTTCGCACATTTTTCAAAAATGCCATAAAATTTTTGCAATTTATTTTTTATAAACCCGCCAGTGATTTTTTTATGTAAACTCACAAAAAACTCGGTTTACGCAAGAGTCCACCAAATTCCGAATGAAACCGCGAATGTGCCTCGCGAAAAACTGGTATTTTAAAAAAATTACGTTTTTTCTTTCGAACTTTGATCTGCTGCAACTCCTTAACTATTCGTGGCACATTAACGGGATTAATTCCAAAATGTTAAGAATTACAACAGCTACCAACTCTAGTTCAACTTTTTTCATTTTATAGAGGGGGCCGAAATCCCTGATCAAAAAACCTGGAAAATTTAAAAACTCGTAATTTTTGGTTTCAAAACTTAACCGTCTTATAACTTCTTACCAAGCGATGAAGCATCTATCAGATCAACATAAGAATAATCTCTTATATGTCCTGACTTTGTGTTATGCCGGAAAAGATTGAAATATAAGAAGAACTTTAAAAAAAAAGCGAAAGAATGTAAAAACTATGGATTATTTCAAGCCATTTTTATCGATTTTTCAACTTTAACCCTCTGTAACTTTTACGGATAAAGTGGGGTAATCCTTAAACATTGCTCGGTGATGGTTCAAGGTCTTGTTTACATAACTGCATTTACAGTTTTTCTTAATTCCAAAAACTGACGGTTTTTTATAACATTTATTTCAGTTTCACTGAGTTAAAATTTAAAAAAGATTTCCTGATATACAGTGTTCCTAGATCCATAACTAGATCCTGAACACGTACACTCAAAGGAAAATTTTTGCCAAAAAATCTGTAAAATGACTTTCAATTTTAATTAGCAAACTTTTGGCAGACTTTTTTTGCTGAAATTGATATATTAATTAAATTCTCTGCTACTTTTCTGCAATTTTACTGATTGTGTTTGCCGAATTTAAAAATATTTTTGTGCAGTTTTTTTTTTGTTATTATTATTTTGTTATTTTACAGAAAAAGTCAGTTGGATTTTTTTAATTTTTTAATTTTTTAAGTTTTTTTAAGATGTAGTTTTTTTATGATTTTTGTGAAATTTAAAATCTTCAAACTCAAAATGATCAAAATTAAAAAGAAATCAGATTCTCTTGTTAATTTTACAGAAGTTTTTAGCTATCCCGTTTTGAAAAAAATTTTATAAGTTTTTTTTTTCAAAAATTGAATTTAAAAAAACCCCGAAAATTTTATTCTTGGAAAACAGTTTAACTTAACCCATTCCTGCCTGCCCATAGATCGGCTCGTACGATTTTGATGAAATTTTGACATGTGTTCCTGGAAGACCACAGAAGTTGCTAGAAAAAATAAAAAAAAATTTACCTCAGCTCCGACCTGAGATATGACATGGGTATTATGCCGTGTAATTTTTTACTTTTATTTTTTGTTTGAGCTGAAAGGGGTCTAAAAAGTTTCTATTGGGTGTCAAAATAACTCCGATAAATTTTCGTGAAAACCAAAATTGTCCTTACCCCCCCCGCATCACGTTTTAGGTGCATTTTTTTACCTAATTTTCGATTAAAAAAATCTTCGATTTTTGTCAGTGAAAAACAAAAGTTAAACAAAATAAAAAAAAATCTTGTTGAATGTTCACATTTAGCCCAATTTCTTCTCTTTTTTATGAAAAAAGAATCAGCCCGATATCTTCCATCTAGCCCGCGCAAAATTTTTTTAAGTATCAACACTTTTTTGGGTATTTAAATACCCATTAGGCAGGAATGGGTTAAACAAAAAATAGCACTTATAAAAAACTTAGAAAATTTTCTTAAGTTTATGAATTACACAATACAAAGTTATAGCAAACTTGGTCTACTAAAATCAATTGCTCAGATTTGTTTGTTGTGAGCAGATTTTCTGCTGTGATAGATTTTTCTGCTGATTTCACCTATTTAATCAATACAGATATTTAGCAAACCGGGTCGGCTAAAATCAGCAGATTTTTCACATGGCTCAAAATAGGTGTATTTTCAACCATTTTGAACCATATGAGAAATCTGCTGAGAAGATTTTTCTGCTGATTGTTCAATTTGTAAATTTTATAATTTTTTTAGTGTAAATATGCTACAGAATTTTTTTCAGTGTAAGATTTATTTCAACAAGTTTAATGACTCTTTTTAAAATGCAACAAAAACAAAATAATTTTTCTTCTATTGACAAAAAAAAAACAAGAGAACGAATCTTGGTTGTTGAAGTACACTTTTGATTGTGGTTTTAATTACAATAACTGCTGGTGTTTTTGCACTCTTACATAACAACAACAAAAAATGTTTACAGTGGTTCGACTGAAACTTAAACATGAAAAATATATTTTTAAATTTTTTTCACTACACTAAAAAAAACAATTAATTATAACGAATGCGATGAAACATGCATTTCTGCATATGTGACGCGCAAAATAGAAAAGGACCTAAGGGTAAAAACCAGTTTTGTTCAGGAGAGCTATTTTAAAGATTTAAATACGTGTATCTTTGGTGTACTTCACTTTCATAAAACGCACATATCTCTGGGAGGGAACACTTTTGGGCATAGGATCGGTCTCATTCGATGCTCAGATGTTGTCGACATCAAAAAAAAAAAAAAGTGAAAATTTATTTTTTTACCCTTAGGTTCCTTTCTCTATGCGCTGTCACATGACAGCTAAGAACTATTTTTTTTTTTAATTTATAACAAATTTTTTTTTGTTGTAATTTAAGTTAAGTACGTATATAGTTAGCTTTGAGTTAAAACAGCGTTTAAGTAAAATTTCACGAAAATAAAAATTGAGTAAAAAAAAAATTTTGAAATAAATTTTTTGCTATTTGGAAAAAATGTTTACTTTTGAACCGCATTCAAACTACTGTGACTTAACAGCAGCAACAACTTCAACATAAGTACAATCCAAAGTAAACGGAATGGTTTCTACAAATGAAGCTATTTTACAAAATTGTACAATTTAATGTTTACTTTTACTTTCTTCCTTGATTTTAATTATTGTATGAGTGAGTATAATGTGCCCAAGGACAAAATTTTGAAAATTGGCGACAATGTCTATTTCTTTTAAGAGACGCACACAAACAATATATGGAAAAACACATATAGAGTTGTATTTTCAACATATGAGTAATGCCTCGCCAAATTTACAACAAGTCATTTCTTACAAGTGTGATATTTTTCCCATAAAAAAATTTTTAGATTTTGAGAAATAGAATCTCAAAGAAATAAATACTCAAGCTCGAGGTCATAAGTTTTTAAATGTTTTTTTAATTATTTAAATGTCTCCAATATTTGTATATTCTTTCAATATCACCATCAGGGACACTAAAATTTTAAAAATATCACAAAAAAAAATCTTATTAGCTACGTAGTGTTTACTACCATCGTCATGATTGCACTACAATCGTCATGAGTCCCTGATTATATTCAAAGACTATACAAATATTGGAAATATTTAAATAAATAAAAAACATTAAAAAATGTATGACCTCGAGCTTGAGTATATATTTCTTTGAGATTCTTTTAAGACAAGGTCGAATAAAAACCAACTTTTATTTGAAAATTTTTTTTTTTTTTAAGTTCTTAGATTCTTAGAAATTTTTTCTGTAGAAAAATTCAGATTATGAGACTCTTTTTCTACAGTAAAATTCTCAGATTCCAAATTTTTTTTTCTACAGAAAAAATCAGATTCTAAACAATTTTTTATACAGAAAAGTTCTCAGATTATCAGAGTGTTAAAAAAAATCTATAAAAAAGTTCTCAGATTCTGCAAAATTTATTCTATAGAATTTTTTTTTAATTGCTGAGACATTTTTATTAGTAAAAATTCTCTGATTCTGAGAAACATTTTTATAGAAAAATTCTTAAGTTTTAACCCAGTTTGTCTAAAGAACAATTTTCACATTATGAGACAGTTTTTCTGTAAAAATATTCTCAAATTCTGAGACATTTGCTTCAAAGAAAAATTTAAATTTTTGGAAACATTTTGTTTATAGAATTCCTTAACAAATTTCTCAGATTCCAAGTTTTTTTTCTATAGAATAAATTTTTTATGAAAAAATGTTAAATACTTTTACAAAAATAGTGATAGAGGGTTTAAGGCATTTCAAAAAAAGTACCTTTTGGAAGTAAATATTTTAACAAGACAGACTCCTGAAATAATGATCAAAGAAACTCTTAAAAAGTGAGATCCTAAGCCGAACAAAAATTTTGGTAATGTACCCATTGGAATTTGGAAAAAAGATTTAAATGGAGACAAAACAAGTAAAAAAGTTAAATTCGGCCTTGCCGAATGTACTGATACCCTCCACAAATTCAAAAAGATTATTGTAAACAACTTTTTTTAAAAGGAAATTACTTTTGAAAAAAAAAAAAAAGTTTTAAAAAAAAATTTCCGCGAAAAAATAAATTGGTAAAAAACAAAATCCGCGATTTTTTTTTATTTTTTTGTCAAAAAATATGTTTGTACTTGTTTAAATACCATTTGGTGTTCAATTATGTTCACGTATGTCAAGCAGCAGACGAATTAAAGCATTTTGTATTTTTAGGTTATGTTAAATGTACTAAAATTTTTTAGGTGTCCTTGCATTTTCGTTCATAACTTTTAAACCGCTAAACCGATTTCGCTCAAATGCAATACCAAACTTCTCGGGAGAACTTCCAATGAATACGTGAAGTTTCAGTGTAGTATTTTGATCGTGATCACCATTTCCACAGACAGACAGACGCACAGACGGACATCGCTAGAATATCTTAAAATCGATCGGGGACATTGGCGTAGGAAGCCAACATTTCTGGGGGGGGCTAAAGCCTCCCTAGATTTTTTTTAATTTTTTGGTATTTTTTTTTTAATAGAAAAACCCAGACCTATTCCTGAAGCGTGCCCTTTAATATGCGTCTACACTCAAAGAATTATGTAGGTAAATTCCAATGAATATTCATTTAAAACAAATGAAATTTTATTTAAAAAACATTCCACTGTTTTTTCATTTAAAATAAAAACACATTACAGTCAATTTTAAATGTTAATTTAATGACTAACCAAAACATTAAAAAACTACTGAATATTCACTTATTTTGTATTGAAAAACAGTAAAATTATATAAGAAATTTTTTACTGCCGAAAATAAATGTAACAGAAAATTCGTTTTTAAGACAGTAAATTATATTTTTTAAACTACAGAAACAGTAAGAAAATTAAATCCTTTATAAAATAAGTGATTTTTCTTTTAAAATAACTTTACTGATTACTTTTTAAAATAACCTACAAACAGTTAATGACATAATTTTCTTAGTGTAGGTGTCCTGGAAACGAATGCCCCCCGAAAGCGGTTAAAAATTCTTATTTTTTTTTAAATTTTGATTCTGTAGATTTTTCGGAAATTTAGAACTCCTAGATATGTTTTGAGAATGAAAGATTTTTAATGTTTTTCCTATAGTAAATTCATTAGATTACTATGATTTTTTTCAAGAAAAAGTGCTGATGATTGCAAAAGTTGATGATTATTAGTCAAAATTCTCAGATTTTTTCTTTCAATAACTTTTGTCTATAAAAAAAACCCTTAGAATTTAGAAACTTTTTTAAATCAAAGAAGTTAAAATGTTTTCCTGAAGGTAAAACCCTAAGATTCGGTAAAGTTTTTATTACTGACAAAAACATCAGATTCATATAAAAACTTTTTTCAATAATTCAGACTATTTTTCAATGGGAAAAACTATTATTATAATAATCATTACGAGTCCTTAAGACTCATTGAATAATCATAACGAGTCCTAAAGACTCATTACATATTCAGGGTATTCACTTCAGAATTTGTTGACCCTTGCAACAGTGCAATATTGCAACATTTTTTTTAAAAAAAAATTTTAATAGAATTTTTATTTTTCTATTACCTTTTATATGATGCGTAGTTGCAAGAAAATATTTGCAATTTATTTTAATATAAATACAATTGCTTTTATTCACAAAGAAACAAGCAAAAAAAGTTGCAATTTTGACATTGCGCAATTTTGCAAGACTTAAATTTCTGACGTGAATTCCATTATTATTATTATTTATTGTTGCAAAATTTAATGAAATCATTAAATTATTAAAAAAAAAATTGTGAATGATTAAAATTCTGGGGGGGGCTAAAATTATTCTGGGGGGGGGGGCTAAGCCACCCCCCAAACAGGGCTATCTACGCCTATGATCGGGGATCATGAATATATATACTTTATGGGGTCCCAGACCGATATTTCGATGAGTTACAAACGGAATAACAAACTTATATATACCCTCTATCACTAAGTGGAGGGTATATAAAATTGTACTTTGGTACATTTTCTAAGTTTTGAAATATTGGTTTTAGAAATTTTAAATGTAGTGAAAAGCAAAAAAGCATTCTGAAAAAAGTACTTTTTTCAAAGAATTGATGCCAAGTGGGTTAAAAAGTGTACTTTGGTACATTTCGATCTCATGAAATAATGGTCACAAAAACTTGACTTTTTAAATGTACACAAAAAATTCTGCAAAAAAGAATTTTAGAAATTTCCCATACTAAATAAAAGGTAACAACGGGATAAAAAATTGTCATTTTGTACTTTTTCCATTTCCTAAAATAATGGTCTTATATACTTGAAATTTTTGAAAAAGTTGTTTTTAGAAATTCAGATTATAAGTGTACAAAAAAAGGAGTAAAAGGAAAAATTGGTACCTTTTTATAGCTATTGAACTCAAATTTGACATGTAGGGTTAACATCCAAGAAAAGTACATATTTGCTAAAATATTTACGAAAATTTAGTATTAAAGGGCCCTACAACGCGTCAGTCAATTTTTATTAACGCAGTTGTAATACAAGTACGGAAGTTATAGTCGGCCATATAATACCGACCCTTGCGAAATAATGTAAAAGACAAAAAAGTTGAATAAAGGTATGAAGTGAGGTTGAGGTTAGGTTAGGTTAGAGGTGGCGGAGTCAAAGACTCCTCACATAGACCGGATGGTCCATAGCGAAACCACAATAATTCCTCAGCGACGCTGATAGAACGCATTTGTCCTCATCGCAAATAGTACTATTTGCCTTAGGTCGACATTCGAAACCGTTCCCAAACTCTCGAAGTCATGTCTGCCTAATTTGTGCAGTCGGGTTCTGGCCAAAGCAGGACATTGGCAAAGAATATGTTCGACCGTTTCCCCAGTATTAGGTTCATCGCACCTTCTACAGTTGGCTTCGGAAATAAGTCCCATTTTCTTTTTATTTATTTTGTTAGATCTTTAATTAGTGTTGAAAACACACACAGACAAAATTTTAGTCGAATTGGCTTATTTTTGTTGCCAATAGACCGATTTAACTGAATATCGGTCAAAATTTTTATATGGGGAATGAGTCCAAAAATGATCTGAATATATTCAGATAAAGTTAAGTTGCCAAAGTACACCTTTTACACCTAAAAAATAAATTTTAATCAAAAATGTCCAACTTTTATGAATTTCGCGAGATTTAAGTGAACATCGGTAGGATGGTTTGTATGGGGACTACAAGAAGAACTGGATCGATTCCTTTAAAATTTGGAATGATAATTTTTAAATACAAAACACAATTACCTGCCAAATTCGAAATTCCATTAAGTTTGTATTACGTCATATGTGTATGTCTAGGAATGTTAAAAATTAATTTACTTCTTTTTTATACCCTCCAACTACAGTGTGGGGGTATACTCACTTTGTCATTCCGTTTGTAACTCATAGAAATATTGGTCGGGGACCCCATAAAGTATATATATTATTGATCTATGATCGATTCTAAGACTTTTCTAGAATGTCCGTATGTCCGTCCGTCCGTCCGTCTGTCCGCCTGTATAAGACACGATGTTAAGCAAATTTTTGTTAAGCAAATGAAACAATTTGATGTCAGAAAAAGTTCAAGGTCCTGCACTTAGTCTTAGGAAATAAAAAGATCGTTTTTTGTGCCCGCCCCCCTTTTGTGGGCGTGGATATTAAAAAAGTTTTTAAATAATGATAAGATTGTATTACTTAAGCTCAAAAAGCATAATAAATGAATTTTTAAACATTTTCCGCATGGTTTTATGTGTCCCCCACTGACTCTTAATGACCCTCCCCCCCCCCCCAAAAAAAAAACAAACGCCCCTGAAATTTTTTTTTAGATGTTGAAGGGTATTATAGATTCGGCACAGCCGAATTTAACATTTTCACCTGTTTTTTTTTATTTTTTTGCATGTTGGAGGGTATAAAAGATTCGGCACAGCCGAATCTTTTATACCCTCCTTTGAACCAGCTTTGTTCAAATGGCTGGTTAAAGTGTAAAAACAGTAGATGAAACATTGGGGAGTTTCCTGAGATTTTTCAATTTTTTGTTTGATTGTCTTCTTATTACTTTTTAAAAAACATTTATATATTTCAGACTTCTTTTTGTGGTACAATTGCTGGCTCTGATAACATTTAAGTGATATTTTTTTTGTTCCTGGTGTTGTTAGATTTTTTTTTTTTAATTTGTTTTTGCACCTAAGATAATTGCCTGAGTGCTGTTGACATTTTCAAGCAGGAAATTGTTGGGAGTTTCCGGTAAAGAGATGTTGTTTTTGCTGCTGCTGTTGTTTGTAATGTTGTTGATGTTTGATATTGCTATAAAACACTAGAGTTTACTTGTTTTCAAAAAAAAAAATCTTAATTTTGTGGTTGACTTAAAAGGAGAAAGGAAAAAACATACAAGAACTACAGGGGAAAATTGAAGAAGAAAAAATGTGGTCAGTCTTATAGCCAACCAATCTAGCCAAAAGAGGAAGTTAACAAAAAAACCAATTGAAAGTTTTCCCTAAAGGTATTTTTCTTTTGTAGCCAAACTAACTCAACAACAACAAAACAACTGACCTTAAAGTTTTAGCTTAAATTTTTTAAAAAATTCTTTAACAAAATATATCTTTAGTATATGACTTTTTGACTTTATTTTGTATTTTTTCTGTTTACTCCTTGCAATCATAAAAACAAAAAAACTCTTTTTGCCTTACAACCTTGTTAATGGGTATTTTATAGCGGCAACATGCCCTCTAGATTACTTTAGATCTCTAAAAAAACGAAAAAATACCAAACAACTCACATCTCCAATCCACTAAGCTCTAAAGCATTAAACACTCTGTATACAGATGATAGCCATTCCATTACACACACACACTCACCATCACCATCACGACTACTGTCCATATATGGCACTCACACGCACTTACAAAAGTGGTCTATAAAATCCAAAAAAAAAAAAATATATAACAGCATCTAACCTTTCAAACTCTATAACTCCCCAAATTGCTTACAGGTCACATACGTTACTTTCGTTTTATTTTCAAATTTGCCACCGTACGAAATACACAAACAATGTATGGATGTATGGTAGATGTGTTGTGTTTGCTTCTGGTGCATCAAGTTAATTGCCCCTTGAAGAATACCTCTGGTTAGCTAAACATTTTAAGTGTAACTTCCTGTATTCATTTTTTGAAAATAAAAAAAAAAACAGTGCAATCGGTGTCTCTTGCAACAGTATCGGTATTGTGCAAGTGTGTAGTTATGTCGTTTAAGTGTTGCCAATTAAGTGGATATTTCTGACAAAATTCATTACTGAAAAGCGCTGATGATGAAAGGGTAGCAACCTGTAAAAGCTGTCTGCATCTCCGCATAGCCGATGTTGTTTGGCACGAACATGTCTTGCTATTTGAACATGGGTGGACTTAGTCCTCTATCCATATCCATTGGCAACAAATACATGCCCACTTCACTAAAATGTGGTATGTGTACATTTCCTACGCTAATTAAAGATTTAACAAAAGATAATCCAATTTGTCCATGTTTGGACAAGACTTGTGCACAATCTTTTTTATTGTTCTTTTGTTAAACAAAGGAAAAGTGTTCTCCAACGTACACAATGGAAAGTCTATTTGGATCGCCTCTACGTATTTTCCTAATTCGGAGTCAATACCACCGTAGAAGGTGAGCGGTCTGATTTGGAAGTCTGAATCTAGGGGACACCAGTTAGTAGTGTGCTGTGATGCTGATGCACATTATTCTATACTTGGAAGTACTGACACAGACGATAGAGGTGTGTCACTTTTGGAGTTTTTGTAAAGTTTAAACCCGTATATTCGGATAGTAAACCAACTTTCGTTACAAGTAGGTGGCAAGAGGTTTTTGATGTAACACTTGTATCAGAGAAAAGCATTCTTTCTCAGATAATCGCTACATTGAGTTTTTACTAAGGGAGCGTGGAGCGGTTGAGGCAGTCTCTAGAAATCTGAAGATATTAAAATGGGTAAAATGTGGGGAGACTTTCTCTAGCAATCAACTGTCTGGTTGACCATATAACAAATGTTTGTAATAGGTCGCTGAATGCCTCATCCCATTCTACAAAGCCTAGGGGCAAAAGAAGCTACCACTGTGATCAAATGAGTTGCAGAAGAACTGAGATTCCTACAGAAAGCTCTTGAATAAAGCAAAATCTTCAAGAGCGGACGAGGAATGGTCTGCATATAGACTGCAACATAAGAGTTATAAGAAGATAATCAAAATTAACAAATGTAATTCTTGGAAAACTTCTGTGGAAACATAAATGACATTTCTGAGGTTTCCAGGCAGCGGAAAATTATGGATTCTTCTCCTTGCACCCTGGGATACATTACGGCTCCTTCTGGGATTTGGTCTACCTCCTAAGGGGAGTAGCTGGATCTACTTCTTAACACGCACTTTCCGCGCATTCCCTTGAAACCGTTTCAAACTTTGGAACGCTCTGACGCCTAAGCATAGGAAATTGCTTCGGAGATGATAAATATTCCTACATTAAAGTGCCTACATAATTGCAACTCATTTGACTACCAAGCTTTAGGCCCTGTAAATCATTTGGACCAGATGGTATAAATCTGGCTGAGATGCAGCCGGAAACTTGGTTGTATAATCTCTACACAGCATACATAAACTGGTTGTATATTCCTTTAAATTTGAGGGGTAACAGAGTCGTTTTATTCCCAAGATTGGGAAAAACTCCCACACCGTTCCAAAAGATTTTAGACCAATTATACTATCATAATTTTTGTTAAACAATGTGTAGATGAACGAAAACTCTTCATGAGCTCGATTACACCATCGAGAGATCGCTTTCGGTAAAGCAGTATACTTTGGTGGCTTTTATTGATATAGATGGGGATTTCAGTAATCCCAGACTCGATAAATATGTCATTATCCGGTCTAGGAGTCAAGCATGGGATCGTTTTAATGATGGAAAATCGACTTGCCAATAGACGTATAACGTCTGAATTGGGATCGTCTGTTACATCTCGATTTGTGAACAGGGTATAGCAACAGGGAGGTGTTCTTTCGAAGCTTCTTTGGAACTTAGTACCAAACACAATACTGCTCTCCAGAAGCACATGATTCTCATGTTGTCGCATACGCTGCCAATGTCGCGATTGCCGTAAAGGAAAAGCACCTGCCAACATTAAGGGACATTCTTCAGGCTTTTCTGAAAGTGAGTTAATCCGAGTAAAACTTTTCTTGTGTACAAGGAAAAAAAGATTCCTGCTTTTGATCCTATCTCTCTGGACGGCGATGAAATCGACTTCTCAAACGGAACAAAGTATCTTGGATTATTTCTGAATAGGGAGTTGAAGCTTTAAGAACGAGTGGGCTTTAAAGTCTATTCGGAAGAGCTTGGGTAGAGCTTGGCTCAAAGATTTCCAAAGCATGGTAGTGTTTACCAGGCAGAGATGTTGGCCATTAAAAAAGTGGCTGACTGGTTGATTTACAATGACTTTTTTACAACCGTAGTCAACATCTATTCCGACAGTCAAGCCGCGGGCAAGTTCCTGGAGTTAATGTTTCTGAAAACAAGATCTGTCTTTAACTGCCGCATGTCTTTAAATGAGATGGCCAAGAAGTTGTACATACGACTCATTAGGATCCCAGGGCAATTTCATGGAATTGCAAAGCCAATGACCTGGTAGGTACCTTACAGGTTCAAATGAACTTGGAATGTGTTGGTAAATCTATAGAAAGCTAAATCTACAGTTTTTTCCGTGACGGAGACTAATCACAACACGAGAAATTTTGCCTTCTCTTAATCAGAATGAGCTTTCCAAGAAGTCTATGTGTGGTGATGAAAAGCGTCAGCACCCACTTACAACAAAAACACAAAGTGTTTTTGTTCACAACAAGAGGTTGTCTTGTAAGTCGACTTATCCGTATGTAGAATAAAATCCCCGCAGAAGTCTTCGCAGTTACTTTTAATAAAGGCAAATTCAAGTGTAATGTCCACAATCGCATCTCCCTCTTTCTTCCACCCATAACTTTTTTTCTGTATCAGCACAATGCACTGCATTATTAGGACCAAATGGACCTAGAAACAGGAGACACATGTGTGAACTCAAGGCTTTACATGGGCTATATTATCACTCCTATGACATACCTGACTGTTTGGCCAACCGCGCCGCTCGATGTTCATAAATTTGGCATGAACCGTTGTAATTAGGGCTGTCAAACGGGATCGGTTTTTCAAAATCCCGGGATTCAGGATTTGAAAATCGAAATCCCGGGATCCCGGGATTTTTCGGGATCACGGGATTTTTCGGGATCCCGGGATTTTTCGGGATTCCGGGATTTTTTGGGATTAAATTTCTTTGATTATAAAAGTAAAAAATAGTAGACTCTTTATGTTTCAATTTTATTGTGCATATTAAGGGGCTACTGTGTGTTAGTTGGTAGCGTGCTAGCCTATTAAGCAGGGAGTCGTGGGTTTGATTCCGACGAAAACCCTTGGGTCGATTTCGCTACAACGAAATTACTAAAAAAATGATTTCTAATTGTTCTTATTGTTATTTAAAGGTAATTAAAAAATTAAGTATGCCGTTTTCAAGTAATTATTAATATTAAATATTTAGCAAAGAACTTAAAAAAGCCTTAAGGGGTTTGTTATGGAAAATGACAACTTTTATTTGCTTTTGGTTTCATCCATTCCGATTTTGGTGTTGCACTGTATAATTTTAAAACTAATTTAAAGAAAATTTAAAATAATAAAAACATTTACATGGCATTTTTTTGTATAAAAAAAGTTTTTCTTCCAATTTTGAACGTTCCAAAAAATTTTTATTCTCCTAGACCTAAAACTTATGTGGTACAAATTTGAGGCCAATCGGATTAAATTTACCCGTGGCGCTCTTTGATCAATGTGTTGGTTTTTTAGAAAATTTTCGCCAAAATCTGCCAACTTCGGTCAAAGGGCTCCGTGACTGTGGCTTAATGGTTAGTGCGTTGGACTATTATTCAGCAAGCCTGGATTGAATTCTCAGCTCAGCAAAATTCGTGGCCAGCTACGTTGAAAATTCAAAACAAGTTGTAACGTGGTTTTTGACTTGGCTGAGGTAGTTCAGTCGTGGCCAAGGTAGTATACTCTAGGACCCACAAAACCTTGAGTGAAAAGACGTTGGTTAACCCTTTATGGGGCTTACAAATTAATCTTTTATTTAAATTAAATATAAATACAATATGTTTAATGTATTTGTAATAAGTCACGAACAACAATCCTTCTTCTCCACTATACTTAGTCACTTTGTTCGTCGCTATGATACGAATGAGGCTGGCACGATCGCTCTACTTGGTGATGACTGGACAATCGGGATACAGGTAATCGGTACAAAGGTGTCGGCTGGCGGTAGACGGTCGGGAAACGAGGCACGATGGTAATTGGCGTTGGACTGGCAGGTCACAGCTCAGTACTATCGGCGACAAAAGCAGAATTACGATGGTGGCTAGCGTTGGACTGGCAGGTCACAGCTCAGTACTATCGGCGACGAAGGCAGCAATACGATGGTGACTAGTGTTGAACTGGCAGGTCACAGCTCAGTATTATAGTCGGTAACTGGCACACTGGCAGGTCACAGCTCAGTGAATATTATGACGGTGATGAAGTAAGGCACCAGGAGAACACAGTACCCGAAGGCACGAGAAGAGCACTGTACCCGAAGGCACGAGAAGAACACACTACCCGAAGGTACGAGAAGAACACTGTACCCGAAGGCACGAGAAGAACACACTACCCGAAGGCACGAGAAGAACACTGTACCCGAAGGCACGAGAAGAACACACTACCCGAAGGCACGAGAAGAACACTGTACCCGAAGGCACGAGAAGAACACACTACCCGAAGGCACGAGAAGAACACTGTACCCGAAGGCACGAGAAGAACACTGTACCCGAAGGCACGAGAAGAACACACTACCCGAAGGCACGAGAAGAACACTGTACCCGAAGGCACGAGGAGAACACACTACCCGAAGGCACGAGAAGAACACTGTACCCGAAGGCACGAGAAGAACACACTACCCGAAGGCACGAGAAGAACACTGTACCCGAAGGCACGAGAAGAACACTGTACCCGAAGGCACGAGAAGAACACACTACCCGAAGGCACGAGAAGAACACTGTACCCGAAGGCACGAGAAGAACACTGTACCCGAAGGCACGAGAAGAACACACTACCCAAAGGCACGAGAATTTATTTATTAGAGTGCAACCTAGGCTGCCCTCACAAAAATTATCTATCACTGCCCTTTATTTAAGGCCCACAGTATCTCGACTGATGTACGAGTCTCTGTAGTGATTGATAAAAAGACTTTCGTCTAATCTCAACTTCCCCGTTTGTGTCCCAAACTAAACTACTTAAGTCTATGGTTTAATTGACTAAACGGGAATTACTGCTGATATCAGTAAAAACAAGAAAACAAATAAAAATAAATAATTTACCCATTACTGCTATTGGTTGAATGATGTGTTTGCATACATACACACACACATGTATATAAGTGAATGTATTAGGGGGGTGCAGCTTTTATATGGGGTTTTATTATTAAGGTGGCGTTTTCTTGTGGGGGTTGGACATTTATATATAAAAATATAAAAATCGGTAGGGTACACGGAAAATATCGGATAATTATCATTTAATATGTATGTAGCAATGAGGGTGACCCTTTGCTACGTTACATCCCCCCCTTACTTCGGAGAGCGATGCTCTGGGTGATGAATTTCCCGCCAAAACGCGGTAGTTTGATGGGATGGCTGGTCTGACCGGAATCGGAAATTTCGCCAGTGTAGACACTGCGGTATTCCACTCATTGATCGGTGATTGCTGGTGTGATGCTTCGCTGGCGGGGATGGTCGCGCTGATCGAATTCCCGAATGTTTTTCAGGTTTTGGGATGCGAGTTGACGATTGTGAAACAGGTAAATTTGTTTTACTGGTATTAAATACAGGACGCTGTGTTAAAGTTGGTTTGTTTGACTTGCGACAATACAAAATACCGGGTGTTTGATGTGGAGCTGCCATCGGAGTAGCTTCTATTCGATCGTTGTCTAAAAACTTAATTTCGTGCTTTGCAACTTGATCATTCTCCTTTCTGGAAACGAACAGCCATTCATTGAGTGAGTGTAACACTTCATATGGGTTGGTGGGTTTTGGAGTAGGCTTGGCTTGTGATAAAACCCTACAACCGCACGTTCGGCTTAAGGTACCATCTTTCCCACAGTACGAACAGAATAGTTTTGTTGGATTAGGACAGCGCCACCAGACATGACCCTCAGCCTTACACTGCCAGCACCTGTTTTCCCTGCTGTAGATCGGGGCAGTGATCACATGTGCTGCTGGTGGTCGTTCCTCTCTTCTTAACGACTCATATTGATCAGTCAGGGCAGTGAGTTCGTCGAGGTTCGCGAAATCGTTAGGTCGAACATAGTGTCGGTATTCTGTGCGAAGGCCGTCGTATATACGATCAAGGTGGTCTCCATTACGTAGCTGCGGGTGTAGCCGAGAAAGCGTGAGCATATTAAGCACATAGTCTTTCGCTCGTTCCCTGGCGAGTTGTCTCCGATTATAAAAAGATTTTTCTAGTTGGAACAGGTAATTCTTCGGTAAAAAGAAGCTTTCGGCTTCTTGACGGAAAGCCGACCAGGTGGTGATGTTTTTACGCTTTACACGGTACCACTTCAAGGCGGTACCGTCTAATACTCCTAACAAAAATTGGAGAAGACGATCTAATGCGATGTTGTAGCATTCGGCTAACTCTTCGAAGCGCTCTAAGAATTCAACCAGGTCATTTTCTCCACCTCTAAACTTAAGGTCCCATTTGTGAACAATCTCCATTATTTCTACATCTGAGAGTTCTCTCTTCGGTTGGGTGGTTGCTGAAGATTCGGGTAAACAAAATTCGTCTGTGATAACGACTTTTTCCGCAGACTTCACTTCGTCTTCTAAATCGCGCAAGAGATTTTCTGAGGAAGCTCGAAGTCGTCGAGTTCGAACATGCTCGGTTAGTTGCTTGCGCAAGTGTTCAACGGTGAAACCCGATGTCGGGAGTTTCGACTTTTGGCAATGATATACTAATTGTTCTTTACGAAGAAGGTAGATCCAAAAGAGTGATTCAGCTTTTATACTTTGGCTAGTGGATGAGGATTTATTTGTGTTGTTGTCGTTTTTCTGGCTCGATTCTTCCTCGTTGGCGGTGGTTTCGTTTTTTCCGCAATTCGGATCAGAATCGAGTCCCTGCTCGGGCGCCATTTGTAACGTGGTTTTTGACTTGGCTGAGGTAGTTCAGTCGTGGCCAAGGTAGTATACTCTAGGACCCACAAAACCTTGAGTGAAAAGACGTTGGTTAACCCTTTATGGGGCTTACAAATTAATCTTTTATTTAAATTAAATATAAATACAATATGTTTAATGTATTTGTAATAAGTCACGAACAACAATCCTTCTTCTCCACTATACTTAGTCACTTTGTTCGTCGCTATGATACGAATGAGGCTGGCACGATCGCTCTACTTGGTGATGACTGGACAATCGGGATACAGGTAATCGGTACAAAGGTGTCGGCTGGCGGTAGACGGTCGGGAAACGAGGCACGATGGTAATTGGCGTTGGACTGGCAGGTCACAGCTCAGTACTATCGGCGACAAAAGCAGAATTACGATGGTGGCTAGCGTTGGACTGGCAGGTCACAGCTCAGTACTATCGGCGACGAAGGCAGCAATACGATGGTGACTAGTGTTGAACTGGCAGGTCACAGCTCAGTATTATAGTCGGTAACTGGCACACTGGCAGGTCACAGCTCAGTGAATATTATGACGGTGATGAAGTAAGGCACCAGGAGAACACAGTACCCGAAGGCACGAGAAGAGCACTGTACCCGAAGGCACGAGAAGAACACACTACCCGAAGGTACGAGAAGAACACTGTACCCGAAGGCACGAGAAGAACACACTACCCGAAGGCACGAGAAGAACACTGTACCCGAAGGCACGAGAAGAACACACTACCCGAAGGCACGAGAAGAACACTGTACCCGAAGGCACGAGAAGAACACACTACCCGAAGGCACGAGAAGAACACTGTACCCGAAGGCACGAGAAGAACACTGTACCCGAAGGCACGAGAAGAACACACTACCCGAAGGCACGAGAAGAACACTGTACCCGAAGGCACGAGGAGAACACACTACCCGAAGGCACGAGAAGAACACTGTACCCGAAGGCACGAGAAGAACACACTACCCGAAGGCACGAGAAGAACACTGTACCCGAAGGCACGAGAAGAACACTGTACCCGAAGGCACGAGAAGAACACACTACCCGAAGGCACGAGAAGAACACTGTACCCGAAGGCACGAGAAGAACACTGTACCCGAAGGCACGAGAAGAACACACTACCCAAAGGCACGAGAATTTATTTATTAGAGTGCAACCTAGGCTGCCCTCACAAAAATTATCTATCACTGCCCTTTATTTAAGGCCCACAGTATCTCGACTGATGTACGAGTCTCTGTAGTGATTGATAAAAAGACTTTCGTCTAATCTCAACTTCCCCGTTTGTGTCCCAAACTAAACTACTTAAGTCTATGGTTTAATTGACTAAACGGGAATTACTGCTGATATCAGTAAAAACAAGAAAACAAATAAAAATAAATAATTTACCCATTACTGCTATTGGTTGAATGATGTGTTTGCATACATACACACACACATGTATATAAGTGAATGTATTAGGGGGGTGCAGCTTTTATATGGGGTTTTATTATTAAGGTGGCGTTTTCTTGTGGGGGTTGGACATTTATATATAAAAATATAAAAATCGGTAGGGTACACGGAAAATATCGGATAATTATCATTTAATATGTATGTAGCAATGAGGGTGACCCTTTGCTACGTTACAAAGTTTTAGTTTTAATTTGTTGATGTAAATGTAACAATAATTGAACAAAGTTGTATTTTTAAAAATAAATTCTCATACATTTTTAATGTTTTAAAAATCCCGGGATTTGAGCTTAAAAATCCCGGGATTCGGGATTCATTTTATGACAAAAATCCCGGGATTTCGGGATTCGGGATTTCGGGATTGACAGCCCTAGTTGTAATTAATAACTTTATTCAGTAGGGTATCGAAACAACTAGGTATTCTTGACAAAAATAACCAACCTACAGACCTTAGAGTTATCATGTGCTGACGTGAAGCATAAGCAGCCACTTCAAACCGCTCCAAGCTAAATATATAACTGAACTTCTAACATTTGCCACTAACTATAGTACCTTTCCACTGAACCGAACAGCTGCAAAGGACATACTATGAAAGTTCTCACGACATATTGACAAATAATCACTGTCTATCTTAAATAGCAAACCTAACACAATCCTTGTTTTTAAAAAAATTCTTAATGGTTAGAATAACTGCTTTAAAAGCTCTCGAACTTACAAAATTTACGGAGTATGGTAACAGGTATTCAAGGAAACGAGAGAGCGGACAAGCTCGCGAAACAAGGTGCTGATGTTATTCGTATTCCTATACAAATCGATCCACCAACCCAATTCTTTATATCGCTACGCGGTAATCCAAACTCCGCACTGGGTAACAGAAAAGGGATAGAGCTAACAACAATAACGATCAGAGGAAGATTGTGGTCATGCTACAATTTGAGGAAAACTAACTACTTACGCTCACTTACCAGATGGAACTGCCGTACACTTACTGAAGCGATCACAGGGCACTGTTTTATAGGTTATCATAGACTTATCTCCGAAGCTGCAGGAGGTGCGATAAACCTAACACGAAGGAAATGGTCGAACATATTCTTTGGTCCTATGCTGCCTTGGCCAGACATGTTTTCAAGAACTTAAAAACGGTTTCTGGCCATGTCAATTTCAACCTAAGGCTAAAAATACAACTAGCGATAAGGACTTTCTCGTTCTATCAGCATCTATTTTGGTTTCGCTATGAACCATCCTATCTGTGTGAGAAGTCTTTGACTCCGCCACCTCTAACCTAACCTAAAATAACTGCCAGACTCCTTAATCTAATCTAAACTGCTTCTTTTTAAAACGCCGTTGTTAACACTACTGTTGGTGTCTCTATTTAAACGGATTTAACATTTATTGTTTTCCTAACTAAAATACCCTTTTTATGGTATTATACTTCTATCTTTTTGTAGATTGAATCCTAATCGAGGTTTGACTTTGGTTACGTTGCGTAAACACGCAACAACCAAAAGCAGCCTCCATGAGATGCAAATGGAAAAACAAAGTAAAGCAAGCAATTGTTATCATCATCATTTCCAAACCCTTAAATGGTTTTGTAGAGGTACCCAACGTGTTTGCATTCTACGTTCAAATGTTTGAAAGTATCAACACATCCACATACATTCATGATTGTTTTGTAAACAGCCTTTGGTATTGAATTCTGTTGAACTGTTTTTGTTTTTTGTGCAAATGTGTCGTCTTCTGTAAGTGCATTTGTTATTTAGCCTGGAAAGTATGTTGGGGTGCATTATGCCCATGTTTTAAATTCCTGTTTAGCATATGTGTACTTATTGTTAGTAATTGTTGCTGTTGTGGGTTGATGTTGTTGCAATTTTTTTTGTTGTTGTTTTTTTTTTGTGATTTTGAAAATGTTTCTTTAACGTTGACATCTGTCACACCCTTGTGTGCAATTATATTCGTTTTAATGACTATTACAAACAGCAATAGCAACAGCAACAACATAACAACTCACCTCTTGTTAAACAATGTTGATCTTTTGTGTTAAACTTGTGGCTTAAAGGATTCTCTCTCATACCAAATACAAACTTTGTTATGGCCTAAACCAGTGACAGGAATAATCATGTTTAAATGAAATTTATTTGAAAGCAATTAGATTTTCTTTATTGTTTGTTAAGCTTAATAGACATTTTGCAATTGTTTTTGTAAAGTAAAAAAGACAATTTGCTAATTTTATAATATTTGTGATTAAATGACATTTAGAAACTTAATCTCTCACACGGACAAAGAATTCGTTGAGACAACTGAATTTGGTATTTTCGATGTGACTAGTCCAATCGAATTTTTGATATTTCTGTGCTTTCCAGGAAAGATATTCCTTCCCCCTATTGAGATTTTACTACAAAGAGCAGCTGCTTTGGGAATTACAGGTGACATGAGAACCACCCCGGGTGCAGCTCTTAAACCAACATATTCAAGGGGAAACCATGATATCTTTGTGCCGGCTCCGCAAAAGTGAAACATGGCATGGGGACTTCAATGTAGGACATGGTCGACTGTTTAAAAGGCTATCCGAGCCTTGTCCGATGTTTTATATACCATTAAACAGTACAAGCTTTTGCATCGGGTTCGGAAGTTTAATGTAATATATCCGCGTTGGGAAGACTGATACTCGAAAATTACACAGATGGCTCTGGGTCTGATTGCTATTTGGACGATGAGACCAAATGCTATATTGCTATGGATACAGTATTTCAAATTGAAATGTTTGCTATGTTGGACGTGGCGACCTGGATAAGTGAGAATAGATGGATGAATAAGAGGATCAGTATCTGCAGTGCTTAGTGCCCTGGAATATCTAGTCTCTTTATTTAAATGTCCAAGAGTGGAGACACAGACTCAATGAGATCTGCGGGTTCCGAGTCATAGAGGAATACGGGAAAACGAAATTGCCGACTCTTTAGCAAATGTTCGCTCCGATACAATTCCTTACAATCCAGAACCTTAGAGATCTGAGTGTGCTAGAGTGCTTAGTCGTAAAAAGCTTCTTTACGAACAACGACTTAGTGCTAAAGTTCTTTCGGCTCCTGATGGCAGTAAGAGGTTTTGGTCATTTGTTAAAAGATTCAAGAAAAATGCTAGTTCTTCTATCGAGTCTATTTTAAAAGACGATCAAGTGTTCACAGAACCGGTTGAAAAAGCTAACCTGTTGGCTGGCCTTTTTGCAAGAAATTCTTTCTTGCCAGAAAGCAATCAACCACTGCCCGAAATCGAAAGGGTATCCCATACTATGTCCAAGATAGTTTTCCGAGCTCGTGCAGTTAAAAAGGTTCTTGCGGATCTTAACATAAATAAGTCACCGGACCGGATGGTATACCAGTACTGGTGCTTAAACGGTGTACTTCGACGTTAGCACGTCCACTGGCTAACCTTTTTATCTTATCTCTTCGTGTGGGAATCTTTTCATCATGTTGTAAGGTTGTTAATGTTCAGTCAATTCTCAAAAAGGGTGCGGTTAATAATCCTAATAATTACCGCCCAATCGCAATAAGCTCAGCGCTCTCGAAAGTAATGGAGAGCATGGTAAATTTCCATCTTGTCGTTTGATCCACCATTTTGGTGAGAGTAAGGTGGTTGCTCTGGATATTTCCAAGGCATTTAATTGTGTCTGGTACGGTGCGCTCATATCCAAGCTTAATGCTTTTGGTGTCGGTAATGACTTCTCTCGATTTATTTCGAGTTTCCGCAGAGATCGTTCTATACGTGTTGTTATAGATGGGCTCTCATCAGATGAGTTTCAGCTTCAATCAAGGGTACCGCAAGGTTCGGTTCTCTCACCTACCATTTTTCTATCTACTCTTTTGCAGATGACAGCATCATTTGTCATTTATTTTCCTTTGATCGTAGGCCAAGCCTTGTTGAGGTTGGGAGCAAAAGTCAGATTATGAATAACACACTTAATCAAGACCTGTTGACAATCTCGGAGTGGGGTCTTGCGAATAGGGTCAAGTTTAATGCACGCAAGACACAATGTTGTTTGTTAACCCACAGGAGTGTGGAATCAATAGGGTAATCTGTACAAATGGGTGGTATAAATATCGAGGAATCTGACACTCTTGATGTTCTGGTCATGAAAATTCAGTGTGATATCCGTTGGGATAAGCACGTTTTTCAAGTGTCGAAAGAAGCAGTCAAGTGTCTCGGTTTTTTAAACTGGTGTAAGAAGTACTTCACCTCATCAGATCCCCTAACTATTAATACCACCTACATCCGACTGAAGATGGAACACAACTCCCATATATGGGCAGGGACTTCAAAGGTATTTTGGAGCTCTTGGACCGTGTGCAAGGAGGGCGTTGATGCTTATCAATGTCAAACTCTATTGACTCATTGGAGCATCATCGGATGCTCCAGCGATGGGTTGTGTGACTCTGTTCTATCGATATTACCATGGAAAGTGTTCTGCTGAGATAAGTGAACTTATCCCCAAAGCCCGAGTTTTTGTTCGCAACACTCGGTTGTCTAGTAGATCACATCCGTTTGTTGTCGATTGTCCAGTTGATTGCACAGCTCATTACAGAGAAGGTTCGTTTATCAGTCGAACCAGCCGTATGTGGAATAATCTTCCTGCAGAGGTCTTCCCAGTCTCTTTCAATGTAGATAAATTCAAGTGAAATAGCCACAAACACTACTCCCTCTTTCCTCCTCCTCATAACCTATTTTCCTGATATCAACACAATGAACCCCTTAGTGTTGGTTTAACAAAAAATCAGTCTCAGTAAAATAGACTGTCGCAGACTTCCTAGCTTGGTTACGGGGTACAATGCCTGTGGTCGTCATATGAGGAGATCAGTTGTCTTATCAGACCCCTTTTCTGCAGCTTGTCTTGAAGATGAGAAGCTAGACTTCGGATAATGACTTCTAATATTCTGTAAATAGTCTAAGGACTTCCCTTGTCTGATTCTCAAGTTTGTGAAAGCAACTGAGAAATTCTGATCAGGCACTTTTCAATTCTTTTCAAACTTTTTCTCATCCTTACTAGTTTCTTTTTCAGGGTACGGTACAACGGACTATTTTAAATCTGAAAAAAATATTCTTGCAAAAATGCTTTATAGAAAATTGTTATTCTAAGAAGGTTAAAAAGTGTGCATTGGTACTTTTTCGATCTTCTAAAATACGATCCTTTTTGGAATAAAGGATCCCCCATAAAAACAAAACATTCTATTAAAAAAAGGCTATTAGGAATTTCTGATACTAAGAGGATAAAAAAGGGTAAAAATTGTACTGTGGTTGAATTTTTAAGTCTAAAATTCTTCTGCAAAAGAAAAAAGATTTTGAATAAAATCTGTAATTTTTTTCGTTTCTTAAACGCGTGTTACACGGAAAGGAATGAAGCCTACATGAAACAAAATGAAATGGAGCAGGGAACGAGGAACAAAATGGAATGTAACAGGCAATGATATGGAATGACATTCTTTTACTGAAAATTTTGTTTACTCAAAATGTATTTTTACTCAAAATATATATAAATTAGTTGGGTGAAAGACAGCCACTCTCATTCATCGTCGCACTGCCTAAACCAATGAAGTCATAGACTTGAAATTTGGAATGTAGATTCACCTCCCGGAAAACAGATCCACTAAGGCCGGAAATAAATCAATTAGCTTTTGTACTTTTTTATATTTTCAGAAATAATGGTTCAAAAAATTTAAATTTAGAATGTATGTCACGGTAGCGGAAAAAAAATACTTTTTGGAAATTCCGATTCTAGGGGGGAAAAAGGAGTAATATAATAAACTTTGGTACGTTTTTTATACCCTCCACTTAGTGATAGAGGGTATATATAAGTTTGTCATTCCTCACTCATTCCACTCATCGAAATATCGATCTGGGACCCCATAAAGTATATATATTCATGATGCTCGATCGATTTTAAGACATTCTAGCAATGTCCGTCTGTCTGTCTGTGGAAAATGCTGTCGCGGACACTATATTGCACAGAGATGACTAAAACTTAACATATTTATTGGAAGTTCTCCCGAGAAGTTTGGTATTGCATTTGAGCGATATCGGTTCAGCGGTTCAAAAGTTATGAACGAAAATGTAAGCACGCCTCAAAAATTTCAGTACATTCAACATAACCTAAAAATACAAAATGCTTTAATTCGTCTTCTGGTTGGCATATGTGAACATAATTGAACACCAAATGGTATTTAAACAAGTACGAACATATTTTTTGACAAAAAAAGAAAAAAATCGCGGATTTTTTTTACCAAAATTTTTTTTCGCGGAAATTTTTTTTTCAAAAAAATTTTTTTTTCAAAAGTAATTTCCTTTTCAAAAGTAATTTCCTTTTAAATAAAGTTTTTTGCAATAATCTTTTTGAAATTGTGGAGGGTATCACTACATTCGGCAAGGCCGAATTTAACTTTTTTACTTGTTTTATCTCCTGTAATAACGGTCATAGAAACTTTAAATTTAAAATGTAGGATCTTGCAGCCAAAAGAAAACATTCTAAAAAAAATTATTTTGGAAATTCCAAATTTTAATAGGAATAGGGTAAATCAAAATTACTTTGGTCCTTTTTCTATCTTCTGGTATGATGAATCTAGAAACTTGAAATGTGGAATGTAGGATCATCTAAACAAACAAAAAAACATTTTGACAAAAGTGCTAAGAACCCAAAACTGTGGTCGACTAGCGCTACAGGTTATTTTAATCCGATAGGCCTCAAATTTGTATCACAAAAGTTATTGGCCTAGTAAAATAAAAATTTGTCCAGACATTCAAAATCGAAAGAAAAACTTTTTTGCCATAAAAAAATGCTCAATTTTTATCTAAAGTATCTCCTTCGAACAAGCTAAAGTAGCTTTGTATTCAATGGAATTTCACTTGAAAATGTAATTTATCTTAATAACATCAATTGTTTATTTCTTAAAATTTAAATCGCATAATAACAATTTGTTAAAAATATTTATTTTGTCACCCCACAAAACCATTTGTGCGAAATACAAAAATAATTTTTGCATCATTTACCTTCTCTAGATTATCCTTATTTTGTTTGCGAAATCGTTTAAATTTTTTTTTTGTAAACATAATACTCTTGTTTAAACAAACAATCAAGAGGTATTTTAAAAATTTAAAAGTAGCAATTCTTAAGAAATTGTGATTTTTTTTATTTTTGCTCAATACTTCTTATATGCAAGTATGTTTTTCAATCTGTTCTGTTTTCCCCCCTCATCTTCCCTTCCCGGTGAAACATATTAAATTACTTACTTTCAGTTACTGACAGGAGTTTACAATTTTTTTTTTCACTTTTTTATAAAAAATGACAAATAATACATTTTTGTGGTTAAAGTACCATAAGATGCTGGATGCTGCTCGTTGGATGGATGGATGTAAATGATGTGGCTGTGTGATGTAAAGCTTAAGGTAACTAGATTATATTTCAAGAAAATATAAATTGCGGTGGTAGTTGTTGCTTTATTTTACACTGAATAGTAATAAGGGCGAGCCAGAAATATATTTTTACTAAATTCACTTTGCAAAGTGCTGAAGTTAAAGTTTTAGAAAGATCTGTTTTCATCTTATTTTTTTTACAATTTTCTATTGAAATATTTTTTTTAAATTTTTAATAAAATTTTTGGGGAATCGATCACGCAATCAACTACATTCTGGCCAGACAATCTACCCATCGTCACTTGATACAAACATGTTTTTATATTTCTATAAATAATTTTTTGATTTTTTTTCTACAAAAAAATAACTGACTTGTGTAGGTAAAAACTAATGATATTTCATTAAAAAATACCAACAATTTAAAAAAAATTACTTACACAAATCATTAAAAATCAAAAGAATAATCAGTATTTTTTACTTACAGAACAAAAATAAATGACTTTAAAAATTAAATGTTAATGAAAGTCTTTATTTTTTAGTGTGTTATTTTTGAAACAAAGGACTGAAGTAGTCATTAATAAAGACTGAACATCAATCAAATGTTTTTTCTTTTAAAAACGACTAAACGGAAAACTTTTTAAATAAACAACAAACAGTTAATGACATAATTTTTTGAGTGTACCAATCTGATCTCCCGTGTTTGGCGAGAGAACACCCCTTGTTAAGGGGCGAGGCCTACCCAAAACCTCAGTCACTCTTTGGGTTGCGACACCCGGTTGCAATGCAACTCCACACCGAGCAATGTAAACACCACTCTTCCTGCGTTTTTAGGTCTAAACCACAGCCACTACGTGCATCCCGAAGGATCCTCACCATTAAACCATAACTAAGATTGCTCTTAGCGTGCCAATGGTTTCCCGTAGTACCTATTTTATAGTCTTCGGTTTGACTTCCGTAGCAAGCTACTGCCAGTAGGACTTCCAAACAAGACCGGGACTGGTTACCCAACGCCTTTGGTGCACCCAGCTACACATCGTTCTTACCTACATTACATGCATCACCACGCCTTTTTGGCCTTCGTGCTATAATAGCCTCCGGCCCACCATAACTTTCGTTCTCATTCACTCCATTAGCTTCAACCCCTTGCTCTTTACTCCCTCAGCCTGTCAGAGCAGAGCCCAACCTACAAGGTCTGACACCATCTGGCAGCAAATCACTCCATTTGAAATAAACCCATCATTCACTACATTCACTTCATTAACTTCAACCCCTTGCTCTTTACTAAATCAGCCTGTCAGAGCGGAACCTAACCTACACGGTCTGACACCATCAGGCAGCAAATCACTCCATTTGAATCATAACTGATCATTCACTCCAGATACAACTATCAATCTTTACTCCATCAGCCTGTCAGAGCGGAGCCCTACCTACACGGTCTGACATCTTCCGGCAGCAAATCCTTCCGTTTGCATCATCACCCAAATTCTTGCTCCTTCAGCCTGTCAAAGCTGACAATTTGACATCATCTGTCAACAATCCTCATCTCACACATGGCATCCATCGCACCATTGAATGGTCTCCGGCATACCCAACCTCCAACTTCAATCCACCATCATATATTTTTAGTGTCCATCGCGCCAGCCAAAGCTGACCTCCGGCACACCACAACCTTCGATCTTCACACATTCACCTTTCACTCCGTTCACTCCATTGGTGTCCATCCTCCAACCTAAGTTGGTCTCCGGTACACCCACCACACCATCTTTCAACACACACAACTTACCCTAGCGCCCTTCGTCCTAGTGAGGCACAAAGTGCTTGTCACTAGCCTCCGGTACGCTCAACGTAAGACAAAAGTAACTTCATAAGCATCAACATCCAGACCCTAGCGCCCTTCGTCCTAGTGAGGCACAAAGTGCTTGTCACTAGCCTCCGGTACGAACGTAAGACAAAAGTAACTTCATAAGCATCAACATCCAGACAAGGTGCACCTGGGTGATTCCATGTCAAATCGCACAGAAAACTGTGATTTTCGGATTTGTCACCTCCGATTTTAATGAAATTCACAAAAAATATTTCACATGCGTTGTTTTCATAAAATGATTACCTTACAGGCTCCAAAAATTTTTAGTTTTCGAAATATGGCGTCTTGAAAATTTGCAAAAACGTCAAATTTTCAATAAGGTGCACATACAAAGTCACCCATAACTTTAAAACTATAAAACCCACAATTACCAAATAGGTACCATTTGAAAGCTAAAAGGATTACCTTAAAAGTTACATGCACAATTTTTTCTTGTAATGAAAGGTCAAAGGTCATATTCCAATGTCTAATGTTCAAAGACCTATATCTCAAAATCCGATATTTTTAAAATTCTCAAAAAAATATATGATAACAATCAAGTCTTTCTTTACATTTGTATCAAAATTTCAGGGTGGACACTCATATGGTTCCAAAGTTACAGAGGAAAACGTGCTCGAAGGCAAGGGTTTTTCTACGAGTTCTTACGAAAAATATTGCACAAACAAAACAATATACATAGTCGTAAACAAAGGTGCGGGCCTAGAACAAGGCTTAATACTTTTTATGTATTTTGAGTAATATTGTAGGGGTTTTCTTGTTCTTTTACAAGGAAAGTCCTCGAAAGTGAACATACCTGATTTCTTTGAAATTTATACACAAGCTAGAAAAACTAAATCTAAAATCAACCAGTCTGAGCTTGTCGGCCTAAATTCAGGTTAAACGGGGTTAAAAATTACCTATTTTCAGTTATTTTAAAGTTTAGGTACTTTATATTGATGCCATATATAACAGATCGGTTTCATTCGAAACCTATATTCTTCCATAGTTGGAAAATAGGAATGGAGTGGGGGAACCGTATGTTCAAAGCGGAATAAAGCTCATAAAAAAGAATATAATCAAGCATAAAAATGGTTTAGAAATGGAAACACTAATGCTTCGAACTTCTTTGAATTTTTGCCTTATTTTATTTTGGACACACTAACAAAGATTTTTTTTTTTTTAAATCGGATGAAACCCGACCTGTAAGAAAACTGCCAATAAAAAAATCATGTGCTTGCTTAATTTAAATAGAAAATTGAATCAATAATGAAATTTCTTACAAAAACTATAACAAATACTATACATTTTTAACAAAAACAATTATGCAACAAATAAAATGTCTCAAACAGACGCCATTTTTTTTTTCAAATGAAACGGATCTGATATAAGTGGCATCAAAGTTAAAATTACTAAAAATCGGTAATTTTTGACTCCCGTTTAACCCTTTAAAACTAAATTAAGACCAATAAGCTCAGACAGGTCGATGTTAGATATTTGTTGTCCTTCATGGGCATTAATTTCAAAGAAATTACGTATGTTCACTTTGAAGATTTTCCTTGTAAGAAAACAAGAAAACCCTACGATAAAATTCAGTTTTGATAGTGAAATCAAATTCAGGAGGTCGAAATATTAATAAATAATGGGTTCAGTTTTTAGGTGCGTCCCATTGTTTGGTTACTGCTAGCAGCATGCTAGCATGCTATGCTGCTTCGTGTGTGTAAGCTTTTGCATATGAACTCGTAGAGAAAATCTTGACTTCAAGCACGTTTTCCTCTGTAACTTTGGAACCATATGAGTGTCCACCCTGAAATTTTGATACAAATGTAGGGAAAGACTTGATTGTTATCATATATTTTTTTGAGAATTTTAAAAATATCGGATTTTGAGATATAGGTCTTTGAACATTAGACCTTGAAATATGACCTTTGACCTTTCGTTACAAGAAAAAATTGTGCATGTCACTTATAAGGTAATCCTTTCAGCTTTCAAATTATACCTATTTGGTAATTGTGGGTTTTATAGTTTAAAAGTTATGGGTGACTTTGTATGTGCACCTTATTGAAAATTTGAGGTTTTTGCCAATTTTCAAGACGCCATATTTCGAAAACCGAAAGGTTTTGGAGCCAGAAAGGTAATGATTTTAGGAACACTATCCATTTGCAATATATTTGTCAAATTTTATTTAAATCGAAGGTGACAAATCCGAATGCTGTGTGGTTTGAGGTGGATTTGCCCACCTCCAGCATAGCCATGACCCGCGAGAAGGATAGTCTGAGGCGCTTGTGTCAAGCATGGCTTTTTCAGGTCGATCAGTCGCTCCAAAACAAATCGCCAGAGGACGAGATGCCAGGATTGCCCCAATCTCGCCCTTACTATCCACTTTCACCCCGGCATTTGGTAAAGTAAGACCTTTCTAAATTTTTAACCATATCATTTTGACTTCAGTTTTTACCAAAGTGAAATTCACGAAAAATAATTTCTCACTCCGCCCTAATGTTTTTAATAATGTTTGTTCGCGTTTTAAATAAAAATGATTGTGTTCTATGGTAATTTAAGTATGTTTATTGCAAATAATAAATTGCAGAACGTAGAAAAAAAATTAACAAGATTTTAGAAAAATTGAAATTGATACCGGGTGAATGAAATTAGGGGGAATAGTTAAAGAGATACTCAATATGGCATTTCGACTTACATAAACTTTCGAATTTCGTATCGGAATAACAACCGAATAGGGTATTCAATTAACCGAGGTCCGATTTAATCGGTTAATTGAGCAAATAATTAATCGGGGTTGAGATTTAATCGGCAAATAGCACTTTGTCAGTGCTACCACTGCTCTAAACTGTGACATCGCCCATAGAATTCATGGAAGAATTCAGGTGGTTGGTAAGCGCTCTTTGACTCGTGATTCCTTTCCGAAAGCTACTTCTAGTTCAGCAAAATTTCTGCTTAGGTGAGTTAAATTGAAAGATAGGGTGAGTTAAAGTGAAAGCTGGATTGAGTTAAAGTGAAAGTTTTTTATGTAACGTTTCTAATTTAAAAGGAAAAAATATTAGAAATTCCATAAATTTTTAAAATCATCTTTCCTATACATATAACCCCAAAAAAAAACATAAAAATATTTCACATAATAATATTCAATAACTGCCACAATGACAAGCAACCGCCATGAGGCATTTTCATTTATATTTCTCAAATATAAATCTCAAGACATCAGGGAAAAACAACTTGGTTTCTTAAAATTAAAATTAATGATCATATGCATAAGACAACTTTCATATTCATATAAATATGTATAACAAACAATTGTACCTTTATAAATTGTACGAAGAAATGTTAAATGGAAATACTCGTATGTATGTGCAGCATGCATAAACATGTTACTACGACTACATATAAAACTACTTTTATATGTCACTTGCAAACAAAAGTACTTTAGGAACAAAAAAAAAAACAAAAAGTGATACTTTCAAGTAGAAAAGTACAAATTCATTCATATGAGAGAATACACACACAGTCACTTGCAAAGATATTCATAGAAACAAGAAAATAACCTTCAACTCAGTGACAGTAGCTGAAATTTTACTAAAATACGTATGTAATAAACCACATGTATGTTCACTGAAAGAAAAATCTAAATCAATATAATGAAATAGTGTTTAGGTTTCAAGTCCAATATAACTGTAACATCATATTTATAACGATTTTAAACTATATGATTTATTTTGAAGGTTTCATTAATTGGAAATATATAAAAAAAAAATTAAATTTTTTTCAGTGTATTAAGAAACTTAAGAATTATAGGAATATTCTGCATTTGAAATGGATTTTTTTTTTAAATAAAATAAAATGATTTAACTCTACGTACACTCCTGCATGTTCTGTATGAAAAGTGAACTTGTACTTGTGTACCTAATTTAATATGGTATCCCAATATGCAATTTTATGCAGGTTTTACAATGTTGGTAATGGGTTAGATAGGCAGTGGCTTCCAACATGGTGCTTTAGTAGACATATACTCTGACTTGCGTGTCGTCCTTAGATCTAGAGCTGCAGCGTTAAGTGTTTGTCTAAATTTGAGGGTTAGTTACAGACTGGAGGGTATCTCACGAATGTACCTTCTCGCAATATTACTGGATACTTTTTGGCATCGACCCAAATGGAACTGGACTAAATTTCGTAATCTTTTGAATGAACTACCGGCTGCAGAAACGGAAAATCCGGTCAGTATACCAGATCAAGTGAAATCTGTTATTTAAGTGACGAATACCATTAGAGAAGCTTATTCTAAATCCTGTCTAGAGCGCTTGCCTCTAAAAAAGATTTACCAATCTTAGTGGACGCCGGAGCTCAAGCTACTCAGAACAGAAAGTAGGAAACTCTTTAGTAAGGCAAAACGGAATCAAACCACGAATGACTGGGAGTAGTCTTAAAAGAAAATCTTGGTGTATTTTCTGTGCAGAATTGAAGGGAACTACGGAAGCGGCTAGACTCCGTTAAGCTATTTCCAAAGATTTCACTATACCAGGATTTCTTAATAAGCCAGATGGTTCTTTTGCATAAAGCATTCAGAAAACCATCGAACTTATAAATACCCATATGCATAGACGAGTTGAAGAGGGAAACTCCCTTGGGTATACTTTTACCGACTGTAATTCCGACTAATGAAATCATCAGAACAATTGTGGACGCACACAAGATAACGTGTGCGGTCCATTCCTTCAAGCCCTACAAATCGTCATGACCTGATGGTGCATTTCCGGCACTCATGCAGGATTCCCTCGGGATCATCATGCGTTGACTTCTGCGTATATTAAAGGTAGCATGGCATCAGGGTTTATACCCTCTTTATGGAGGAAGGTAAGAGTGATCCTTATTCCCAAAGACTGATAGATAAATCACTACACTGCAAAGCACTACACTGTCATCGTGAGAATACCCTTACACCAGACAACTTCAGCAAGGCCTCACAAATGTCGTCAATCCTTCATGCCTTGCAAAATAAAGGCACGGACCCATATATTAAGACAAGTGATGGTGAAGCGAGGAAAGTTGTTAAAAGGGGCACCCCACAAGGGGGAGTGATCTATCCACATCGGAGGAATCTTGTAACAAATAAGATACTTGGGTCACTTAACGGAATGGGTATCAAGGTGGTTGCCTACGCTAATGACGTTGTGATCCTAATTAAAGATATGTTTTTACCAATGATAACACCGCTTAACAGTCATTTTCCGGTTTGAATTCTGGTGATCAATTTTAGTAGACTTTGATCTCCTGATTCCAAATCTGTACTCCAAATTTTTCCATCACGTCCAGATTTTTAGTTATTCACGATTAAAAATGCGAAAAATTACGATTTTTGCATTATTTGAAAGCCTGCACAGCAGCCATTGAGTGGAATACAAATCTGGTATAAAGCGCAAAAGTATAATTTGTCTTTGGTCTCCAACATAGAAAACAATTTTTTTCTAATTATTGCGTTTGGTTGGGTTACAATTGCGTTTTAAAATGACTCTGTTAAAATTCTCATTTTTGTAAAAAAAGATAAGGTAGGTACCTTAGTTTTTTCGATATTTTTCAAAGATATCTTTAATGGGTTTAAAAGTCTATAAGAAAGAATGGGATTTTGTCTAAATTTTGAGCTCATCACACTAAAGATTGATCATCTGGTTTTTGTTTTAGAGCCTTTTAAAAATGGTGCTTTTTCTAATTTTTTTCACAGTGTTTTTTAAAATACGCGTTTGGCCAATAATAGTGCAACAACTTGAAATTTTTTTGATCATATATTTGAGATCATAGTTCAATTCTACTCTAACGCTGTACACCATATTTTTATTCCACCCAGTGGCTGCTGTGCAGGCTTTCAATAATTAAAATTCTAGACGTGATGGAAAATTTTGGAGCACAGATTTGGAATCAGCGAGTCAAAATCTTTAAAAATTTTGTATCAAACTTCAAACCGGAGTCAAAAACCTTCGATTTGTTGAGCGGTTTAAGCGAACTCATAAAATCAGTGCTAAAGATACTTTCGACGTAGGCGAGACGGATGTCGGGGTGTTATTCCCCGGCAAAACCGAACTCGTCTTGTTCACAAAAAACGCCAAGATAGACAGGTTTGTTTTTCGAAAATTAGATGGAAACAGAGGAAAGGATGAAAAAGTCGTTAGGAGCTTTTTACACCTGCAGGAACTTTCGGAAGCAGGTGGGGTCTAAAACCGTATATAATCCACTGAATGTGTGGTGAAATAATTAGACCAACACTAACCTACGGTGACCTCTTGTGGTGGAGATCACTCGAAAATAAATCATATCTCTGCAACCTACAGAAGATACAACGACAGCCGTGATATTAGATCGACACCCTAGGCCGGTCTAGAAGTGATACTAAGCATTCCGTGGATATCTTCATCGAGAGCACCACACAAAAATTGGCTCTCAGGTTAAGAGACGGAAGAGGAACAGAAAACTGACCATATCACACCGCATGCGATCTTTGACAGAACCTTCGCAGTCCAAGTACCTACTGGGGAAGAAAACTCTGAGAATGCGATCTCAATTTTTACGAAGGAATCGAAGATGTAGATAGCTACGGTCTCAGGAGTATACTCTGAATGCCTCGATTTGGGTCATCATTGAGAAAATGCGATCTCAATTTTTACGGATAAATCGAAGATGTAGATGGGTATGGCCTCGGGACATCATTGAGACTTCCAGATAAGTGTAGTCTTTTCCAGGCTGAGGTACTTGCAATTGCTAAAGTGGACAGTCTTACTGCTCTGAAGACCTTGGAATCAAACACTGTTAAATCGGGAATGGTAAGGAACCTGCATGCAGTCAGCATACAGTCAAGCTAATTTGGGTCCCTGGACACAGTCAGTTCGCTGGGAACGAATTGGCTGATAAATGTGCGAGGAATAACTTTGAGTCGATGGGGGAAGAGGTTAAACCTGACATCTCGGTGGAATCAATTAAAGAAATTGGTAGGATATCAGAAAATATAATAAAGTATTGGTGGATATTACTGACTACGTGCTGGATATCGGGAACCCTGTGGCCACTTTCTCTCCATCCAATGAGGACAGAAAGTCTTCTTACTTTTGGCAAACGGAGGGTTAGCTCTTTAGTTCGAGTACTGACAGGACACTGTATAATCGGTCAAATGGCCGTGTGTATTGGAATCTCTAACAGGGACTATTGGATGAAGCGCCGCCTTAACCATTTGGGTCAAAGGTTTTTTCTCGACTTGGAATGCCTAAACGGTGCCTCATCTTAGGGAAAGGGAGTGGTTAAAAAAGTAGACCTTTGTTTCTGAGGGGAAGATGCGAAATAACAATTATGGAAATCACAATGGGCCTTATGGCCTCTGAGTCAATTCTCCAAATGGCGGAAGCCAATCCAACCTAACCTTACATAATTTTCAGTCTTGCAAGCTCATCGGTTTTGCAATTCCCTGTGCCCTGGGACCAATATAAAATATATGTGAAACTGCTTGACAATTTTATTTAAAGATGGCTGTTAAGGGCCGTCTATTCCTTGTATTTCCAGAAATATATGTTGACTGCTGTTGTAAAAAAATACATTGTATCTCAACCAGTTGACCACTTTCTTTATTGCCAGAATCTCTGCCTGGTATGGTTTAACAATCTGGAGGCTCTACTACTCGGAATGGCACATATCCAAGACTCACTGTATTGTATTATAGGGGCTTTGTGACGCTTACATTCATTAGATTATCTTTGATGTGTGGCTTGTATGACACTGTTCCATCGATATTACCATAAGTGGTGTTTAACAGAAACAAGAATTTTTTTCCTAAATCCCGTTTACCGAGTAGATCAAATCTAGAGATATTTAAGCATAACGTTTGCGGAGAACATCATCTATGTTCATTTAATTTGATAGTTTTGGTATACCATATCTTAATTTGAGGTTAAAGTTCAACTTTGAGAACGCTAAGGATTTTTTTACAAAAGAGGGTTTATTCAGTTTATCTTTTACTTGAATCCAAGCTTCAAAAACCACCAAGTCAAAATCTTAAATTTGGAAGATCTTTAATGGTCAGTGTCAACTGGGTTAAATGATTATATGAATTGTGTTTGGTGTTTATCTACAATATCATGTTCCCAAATGCAATTTAGACATGAAAATACATCTAAACATACACACACACATGAAAAACTGTTACCATATAACAATAATTTTGTTCAACATCATAAAATTTTTTTTTGTTTTCATATGATGAACATGATTGTGTGTGTATGTGTGTGCAAAAATTCTCTTATTTAATTCCCTGTGTTGTTGAGTATGACTTGAGGGACTTTCCTAAAATGACTTTTGGCTCAACATGACATCATTGTATCTATTCATTCATGTTGTATGTATGTGTGTGTGTGTAAGAATGTATGTGATTGTAGTCAGGGGCGTATCCAGGATTTTATTTCGGTGGGGGCCCAACATTATTTTTATTTTTTTTTTTTTACAAAGTATTTACATAACAGCACATTTTTTAGAATTTTTCCCGATCTTTTCCTTGAACTGAATGTAACACAATGAGATTCTTCATTTTTGTGTAAGTTTACCACCGTTTGGGGGGAAATTAAGATTTTTTTATATTTTAGAATTTTTTGAGAGACTTAAGCATTTTTTTAAAGTGCGAATTTTATCAGATGCTGAAACATTTTTGCAAAGAAGATTATCTGAAAATTTTTCAAAGAAAAGTCTAAGATTCTATCACAATTTGCAGTTAAGACAGTTTTTGTAATAGAAATAGTCAAAGGCTCTAAATCATATTTCCAATGGAAAACGTTTCTCGGAAAAATTCAGTTTATAAGTTGATTCTATAAACATATTCATAAAATACTCTTCCAAAAGAAGAAAAGTAAAACACAACTCTGTGGTAATATACATTTGACCTTAAAAATTGTTGTGTCAAATCCATTTCTTTAATACTTGTTTTTGCTTACCATTTTCATTATATTATTATTTGTTTTCGCACATTTAGTAAATAAAAAATATATAATAAAATTCTATTTGACATTCCAATTTTAAAAGCCAAAAACTTAAATATATAAAGACTATGCAAGAGTCAATTCTTTTTGACGTTTAAAGGTGGTGTTAGTTTTACAAATGGTATCTGGGAAAGCTGGAAATTTTGTTTACCTTTTATTTTTCGTTTAATTTTGCTGGTTGTTTTGATTTAATTATATTCATTTCGTTTTTTTATTATGTATTTTTTAATTTTCAAGTGACACAACAATAATTTTCATTCATAATTTTAAAATTTTTTAATGTTTATTTTTCGTTATTCCCAAATCGTTCCCAAAAAAAAGATTGTCATCTGTATATAACGACTTCGTTATTACTGACACTACTATTCATGAGTTACCCCTGTTAAAAGCTACCACAGAGTTGTTTTTTACTTTAAATCTAGGGGAATTCTCTTTCGTCTAATCACGCCTTAAAACATTCTACATAAAAAATCTTGGATTCTGAGAACATCTTCGCTTTTTCTATAAATAAAATGATTCAGACTCTGAAAACTTTTAAAAAGAAAACAGTATAAAAAGTCTTAGATTCTAAATTTTTTTTCCTATAAAAAAGGTCTAAGATTCTTAGACATTTTTCCTATAGAAAAGCCTCAGAATCTAAGAGTTTTTTTCGACATGTTTCTTACAGAAAAAGTCTCAGATTATTCGACATTTTCGGATAAAAAATGTCTCAGGTTCTCAGACATTTTTTTTAAATAGAAAAAGTTTCTAATTCTGAGACATTTTTCCTATAAAAAGTCTCAGATTCTTATAGAAAAAGTCTCAGATTCTTCGACATGTTTGTTACCAAAAAAAAATCTCAGATTATTCGACATTTTTTCTATAGAAAATGTCTCAGGTTCTCAGACATTTTTTCTACAGAAAATTTCTTAGATTCTGGCACATTTTTCCTATCGAAAAGTCTAAGATGCTTAATCACTTTTCCTATAGAACAAGTCTCAGATTCTGAGTCATTTTGACTATGGGAAATTGCCAGATTCTGAAACATTTTTCATATAGAAAAAGCCTCAGATTCTGAGACAATTTTCCTAAAGAAAATGTCTCTGATTTGAAATATTTTTTCCATAGCAAAATACTCAAATTCTGAGACATTATTCTTATAGAAAAATATATTTTTACTATAGAAAAAGTTTCAGATTTTGAGGATTTTTCTATACAAAATGTCTCACCTTGTGTCTCTGAGACATTTTTTCCTTTATTTGATTTTGAGATAATTTTCCATAAGAAAAATTCGTTGATTCTGAAACATTTTTCGTAAAAAAAGTCTAAAATTCTGAGACATTTTCATGATTGTAAGAAAAATGGTTAGATTCAGAGACATTATTCCAATAGAAAGTTCTCAGCTTTTAAAACATTTTTCATATAGAAAAGCCTCAGATTCTGAGAATTTTTTATAGAAAAAGTATCAGATTCTTAGATATTTTTCCTATAGAAAAGGTCTTATATTCTGCGAAAAAGGCTAATTTTTTAAGGCATTATTCCTACACTCAAAATAATTCTACAGTAAAAGGTTTAGTAAGTGATATTGTACCAAAATCTACTAATTCGTTACTAATTTTAGTATCTTCAAAGTACTAACATTAGTAATTTTTACTGGATTTGACTAATATTAGTTAAAAATTTTAGTATTGGTTACCAATTTCTGCACTAGGTCCTTTTGTACTAAAATTAGTTAAATTTTTAGTATTGAATACCCACGTTTTTTTTTGGGTGTATAGAAAAAGTCTCAGTTAGATTCTCAGACATTTTGTTTATAGAAAGTTTTAGATTCTGAGAAATTCTTTTTTAAGAAATAGTCTCGTTTTGAGATATTTTTCTAAATGACAAAGTTGCATTTTAAGATTTGACTACATTTTACTAAAAATTAGATCCATTTTTTGTTTACATAAAACTTCAGGTTCTAAGTTATTTTTTCATTAGAATCTTAAGTTGAAAAGTTTCAAATTCTAAAAAAAAAATCAGATTTTGAGATTTTTTTAACATAAAAATTTTCAGTTTCAAAACATTTCTCCTCAAAAAATTTTAGATTCTTAAATGTTTTTAGATTTTTTTACGAAGTTTTTTAACATTGTGCTTTTTATTTGATACCAAATCCTGAAATTTGTGAAATCATTTCGCCACTGATTGTAGTAGTACCATAACGGTAATAAGTTACATTTGCTTTGGCATTGAAAAAGGTTAATAACTCTCACTCTCTCTCTCCAGTTCCCACCTTCACTCGATTTAACTGTATTTTTCTTGTTTAGTTACACCTTCTCTGACTGTATCTCCGTCAACCCACTTTTTTGCAGCAGCAACATCAGCAAGCAACAACAACAATATGCATTCATGCTTGACAATCTGTTACACTGTTACGGAAAACAGGAGCAGGAGTTACCCACTATTTGACGACGCATCTTTGTTTGCCTACGCAATTTGTATTTTGTCTGTTGTTGTTGACTTTTTTTTGCAAGGATAATTGTTCGTAGTTGGTTTGTTTGGTTGGGCTGCCTGGTTGACTTGTTTTTCCTATGCTCATTTTTTTTTTTTTTTGTGTGTGTTGCCAGGAAATTTTGATAAATTGCTTTTATTACCTTTTGTCAAAGTGTATGTGTCTGTATGCGTCTGCTGTTTTATTATACCTTTGCATGACGATATGAGGGTGGGAGAAATGTCAACGTGTGCATATGGGAATTTTTATTTGGTTTAGATAAATCAAGATAAATGTTTGGATTTTACCATGAGCAATTGTCTATTGTAATTTGTCACAAAAAGAGTTGCATTAAGTTAAAATAAACTTGGTGGGAATGTTTTAGGTGATGCGAATAATATTTTTTGCATATTTTAGCAATCATTGGTAATGTTGAACACGTTGTGGAATTAAAGGTGAATCATCTTAAAAACTGTACAATAAGCAAAATAATACAGAAAACCAAGCAACTTGGGGTAGGTAAAGGGAATCTTAAGGGCAGTTTACATGTTAACTAACCTTGACCACCCTTATCTACTATTTCCAAGTATTGGTGAAAAAATTTGCTGGGTTTAAATAATTTTGTATGAAAAATTATTTGAATTTGACAACTGCTATCGCCCAATACTGGAAAATGGTAGATATGGGTGGTCAAGGGTCAAATTCAACCTTTATGCACAAAAATCATTCTCTTCGGAAACCATCAACCACTACACAGTGTCAATCCTTGAAAAACTATTGTATTCTATGCCATTTCTTTCGAGTTCCAGTTCCAAGCCACTGGAACCGGATGGTATTTCAATCCCGATGGTAGAACAGTACTCTTAAACATTAGCGAGTTCATTTTTAGACCTTCAAACCTGAGTATTACTTTTCCTAAGAGGTGGCCAATGTTCAGTCAATACCTAAAAAGAGTACAAGTAGTAACACAATTTCACAACGGAGCTCAGAGTCTATGTGTGCTGACGTAAAACGTCAGCAGCCACTTACATTAACCCAATTTCAATTTGTTATAAACTCTCGAAGAAGAATAAGATCAGGACTGTGATCACGTAAAACGATAGTTGATTATCGTCGATTTTTGGAGTCTTGTTGCTCCTTAACTAAATGAAATATTTCTAATTTTTTTAATGTTTCTATATTAAACAACACTCTTTAATAATATAATAAAGAAAAATTTTTCACATTTTCCTTCAAAACTATATGCATTTTGATGTCATTTATCCATCGGCTTTCGTTTTACGTGATTAGCCCCCACATTTAATAACCATTTGCTATTTATTAGAAGGTCAATTTACTTCTGATATATCGATAGTATGATTTTCGTTCATGCGTTCGTGCGGTTGTACCCCTGTTAGAGTTTAATTTTGAACGTTGGGGTCGGTTTCTTTCCAATTTGGCGTTCGATCGACATTGGCTCTTGAGTAACTACTAATTAGTGTTGGGTTCAACAATTTGGGAAGTGCACAGTGGTTGCTCTCAATATTTCTAACTTTTCGATCGAGCAACACGCGAGAATAATATCAAACCGTATTCTTTTAATATCAGTAAAAGCTTTTCTCGATTAAGGCTTCATTAAAAAACGACAGCCAAGGTTATGTATTGACTTCTCCCGATATATTTCGAGTGTTTTCGAAAATCGCACTAATCGTCAGCTTAAGCTCGAGATACCGCTAGGTTTTGTTGTTTATCCTATTATATTTCTTATTTTAGTTAATCAGTGAAATATCATACACCTTTCTACAATGCCGAGTGGGGTCTTGCAACCAAGTTCGATTATAACGCACACATTGTTTTATATTCCTAAAAAAAGGGCCATTGAAAAACGATGGGGCTTTAGCCCTAGAGTTGTTCAATGGATTCATACAGCAGTGGTGCGTCAAATTCTGCTGTATAAAATCTTTATCACGAAGTTACATAGAATTGCGTCAGCGTGCACTACTGGTGCTCTTCGTACTACACCTACGACTGCATTAGAAATCCTCCTTTACCTAATACCGTTAAACATATTGGGTAGGCAGTTGGCAATTCGATTGAATAGCACACTGCACTGTAAGAATAGCGATTGTGTCCATAAAAGACAACAACATTTTTTCTTTCCTCCGTCTATGAGCCTTTTTGAGCCCCACTTTACTACTATGATACCATCCAGGGAGTATTGGATGAGTGTCATTCTAGATTGAGGAGCCGGAATGTCACCATCTATGAGCCTTTTTGAGCTCCACTTTACCACTATGAAACCATCCAGGGAGTCTTGGATGAGTGGCATTCCGGGAAGTGGAGCCGCCATAAAATTGTACACATATGGATAGAAGCTACACCAACAAGTCGGCTTCGTTGTCTATTCGGAAAAGCTTAGGTTGAGCCTGGCTCGAAGATTGCCAGATCATTAAAGTGTTTTCCAGGAAATGATGCTGACAATAAAGGCAGTTGCTGACTGGTTAAGTTGCAATGTCTTGTCTAAAACCGAAGTCAACATCTATTCTGACAGTCAAGCCGCAGTCAAGTGACTGGAGTTAATGCTTCTGAAAACAAGATCTGCCCTTATATTCCGCACGTCTTTAAATGAGATGGCCAAACTTACGGGTTTCAACAGAATTGAATTGGTTGGTATGTCTCTGGAAACTTGCAAGCAAAAACTACGGCTTTGTTTTGCGACATAAACTAATTTGAAATGGTCACATGGATGGACGTGTGAGACTACATTACTGATTTCGCCGTCTCTTCATCAGAGGCGAACAAGTGAGCTGATATCGCTTCCAAGAGGAGAGGCTTCGACAGTGGTTACCGAACACTGTCTTATAGGAAAGCATGCAGAGCGGTAAAATTTGCCATCAAATGACTTTTGCCGGAGTTGCATGAATGAGAAGGAGTGGAAAACTATCGAACAGTTTATCTGCCATTGTACGGTATTTTCTGGTCAGGTACTTGCTTCACTGGGATCTGGGAAGCTGCATGATCTTTCTGATTTGTCGAATGTCAAAATTCAATATCCTTGGAGTTTGATAAAAATCTCAAATTGGTTTAACGGTAGGAACTAGTAGGGGAACCTTTTACCGTCCCGTGGTATCATAACGAAACTCAGAGTCTATGTGTGCTGAATAAAACGTCAGCAGCTGCTTACAACCTAACCTAGGTTAGGTTGGATAGGCGTACGCCAATTTGGCGAATTCACTCGGAGGCCATAAGGCCCATTGTGATTCCCTTAATTGGCATTTCCCTACTCCCCTCTGATACAAAAAACTTTTTACTTCATGAACCACCCCCATTCTCTAAGATATTCTGCAAGAAATGTGACACACCGTTGAGGCAATCTAGGTCCTCGAAAAATCTTTGCGGCTTCTTATCAAACCCAAATTCACTGACTCGTCCTCCTCCACTTCCCCGCAACTTCTACGATAGACTCTTTTAGAAATTCCCATACACACGGCCATTTGGCCAATTATACAGTGTCCTGTAAGTACTCCCACTAATAGGCTAACCGTCCATTTGTCAAAAGTAAGAAGACTTTTTGTCGTCTAAGAATTTGGTAGTGGTCACATGGTTCGCGATATCCTGCACTTAGTCAGTGACATCCACCTATCCTTCATTCTATCTTCAGATATCATATAAATTTCGTTGGTCAATTCCACTATAGAAACCGAAATGTCAGGTTCTACACGTTCCCCCACCGATTCCGAGCCTTTTCTCGCACATTCGTCAGCCAATTCGTTCCCAGCGACCACAATATGTCCAGGGACCCAGATTAGCTTGGCTGCCCATTTCTTTAAAAGAAACTATATGAACATTTTATAAAGGTCGAAAGGTTTTTTGAAGGCCTATCCAATGCACTCAAAAAATTATGTTAGTAAAATTAACTGAAAATGTCAGTTAAAGTAACTACTTTGTAAGTTGTTTTGGGGTCAACTACTTTTTCAGTTAAATCAACTAACAATGTTTATTAATTTAACTGACAAAAAACAAGTGACTTATGTAGTAAAAACTACTTACATTTGTGGTCAAAACAACTAAAATGTAGTAAAAATAAATAATTTATTTTTTTCAAAAAAATTTTCAGAAAAAAAATTGAAGACCAAATTTTTTCACAGAATTTTTTTTTTTTTTAAAAAAAGTTGTGAAAAATAAAAAAACTAAAATTTATTTTTATTTTTTAGAAAAAACTTTGAAAATTTTTCAGAGATAAAAAAAAAATAAAATTAATTACTTTAAATAACTGTTACTACATCACAGTACTTTTTTGTTAGTTATTCAAAAAAAGTACTTAAAATAACTAACAGAAATAGTTGTTTGATATTTTTCATACAAAAACAACTGACTTTGTAGTTGAAAATAACTAACTACTGTAAAATATACAAACAACTTACATGTAGTAACTTACATAATTTTCTGAGTGTGGTGTACCGGTCGTGTCCAAAGTCGGCTTCATTAAGTTCGTTATTGTCAAAAATGTAAAATCCTTGGGGTAGTTTATATGGAGATGTATATACGTACGATCACCAAAATCATATATAATAATCTCTATCAAAATTGAGCCGATCCGTATTTTTTCATTTGGCGAAATTCCTACTAGTTCGGCTTTTATGCGGATTTTACCGAAAGTCCTTATTTTTTCATAAGGTGACAACCCTTTTTTAAACTTGAGATTGGGAAGCTAAAAAAACAGGTACTTAATATGGTCGAGTGTCCCCAAGAGCGTTGCTTACGCATTTGCGACTCTCTTAACCATGAGAGCCGATTTTGCTGCTGTGCTCTTGACGTAAATATCTACTGGCTGAAATCACTTCCAGGCCGCCCTGGGGTGCTAATCTATTAGCACCTGAGATACTCACACTCGCCAGTAGTTGTACCTTCTGTAGAAGGTAAAACGACAAGTTCTCCACCACACAAGGGCACCATAGGTATACATCCAGTGGATAATATACGGTTTTAGACCCCACCTTCTTCCGAAAGTTCTTCTGCAGGTGTAAAAAACCCATAACGACTTTTTCATCCTATCCTCTTTATTTGTTTTCTAAGAAAACTTTGAGTCCAGGATCAGAAACTTCGACTCATTAGATAGTTCCAGGGTACAACCTAACCTAACATCGCCGGAATATTAATTGTGTGAAACTATTACCATGTTCAGCTCAAATAAGTGTATTCCATATGACCGGTAAGTATTTCTGAAGACCGAAACAAGTACGATATATTTAGGAAATTATTTTCTTTTCTATCAAATAGATTTCCGGTTTGAGATAACTGTTTAAGATTTCCAAATACTTCCACATTAAATTAAAGTCATTCTCATTCCAATTACACTTTTTCATATATTACAACACCTTCAGACATTCACATTTTTAGCGTCTGCTATAATCAATGGAAATTACTTTATTGGCGCATTTTGTTAATACTCGCTTTACCCTCAATATTACCAATATGTCTAGTCGTTCGACACAACAGGCAATTGCTATTCATTAAAGACTTTCATTATGATACTTTCACCGAGAAATGAAGAGATGAAATGAAGGCAATATTATCAACGTATGTTTAATAAATTCAATACATATGAAAGATGAACATTAGGAGAAGTGTATAATAAACAAAAGGCATACGAAAAAATAAAATATATTTATACTATAATAAAGGTTATTGCCAATGAAGATTAAGAAGGAAATATTAATAATGGAATATGACAAATATTTCATATCATAAATATTCCATACTACCTGTTTCTAGAAAGGAAGAGGTGGATGGAATAGAATAAAATTTATATTGAGTTAATCAAGCATTGTCAATGTCATATTTAATAGTTTATTGATATTTTTTATTCATTTCATGATATTTATTCAACGTGATTAATATTCTATTTATTTATATCTTCCAATCAAACATCATTTATTTCTTCATAAATTTTCATTATTATTTTTTTTTTTTTTCTTTGGTACTTGTACGTTTTATTTGCTGCCATATGAAATGTATAACTCATACTCAATGTTTCTTTAACTAATTTTCATTGGTTTTTATTGGAAAAACTTTTTTTTCATTTTCAAACATATAAATTTCCACACATCATTACTCATGTGGGAGTTTGACAAAAACGTGAAACACTCACATACACTTTCAAACACTCACACCTATTGCTGGCAGAGCAAGTCTTAAAAAAATATAAAATCCTCCTTATACTTTTAGAAATCCTTTCAAAGAAGGTGTCATTTTATATTACGTTTTTGGAAAAAGAATTTTTGCAATTTTATTTTCATTGCCGTTTAATAGCTGCATCAATGGCAAAACTTTGAACATTAACAACTGCAAAAATACTTAATTCTTTCAAAAAAAAGTAAAGCCTTCTTTGCCACCAAAATACGTTTTATAGGATTGCCGAGTGTCCAAAACTTAATGAGATTTATAAAATGTATTTTTAATTTAGAACTCTGATGCTTTAACATCATATTAGATTTGTATATGAATGGCCGAGGGCCTAAAATAAAGCAGAAAACGCTCATAATGTCGCCTTACTTTCTTGGAGAATGTCAAAAGTATCCCAGTCGGCAAAAAAAATCACACCTGACATACAGCTGACTCGCCCTTTATAAAATTGCTGACATCTTCATACAATTTTTCAAAATGTCATCAATGACATGTCAGTAGTTGGTCAGCGGTTGTTTAAACGAATTGTTAGTGGCCACTGATACTGGTGGACTCTGCTGACCACCTGCTGACATGTCATTGATGACATTTTGAAAAATTGTATGATGATGTCAGCGATTTCATAAAGGGAGTGTCAGCAGTATGTCAGGTGTGACTTTATTTTGCCAACTGGGATAATTATCCAGCGAAACATGTAGTCTTCTAAACTATCTGTACCCAGAATGTCCGAGAATGGATGTGTCCAATATAAAAGTTAATTACAAAAACTTGTTTATAAATTAGAACCATAAAACGTTCATCTGTCTGGTCTGTTTGTATTACCATTTTTTTCAGTCCGACGTGATTTCACACAAGGTCCTAAAATTTTCTTTGCGAAAGTAAAAAGTCTCACTATTCCGAGTCCTGAGACTTCTTCAAGGTCTCGAAATAGGTGGTCTTCTAACACACACTCTGAGAATGAAAGTACAGTTACATCGCTACCCTGCAGTTTCGGTGGCTTTACAACATGAAATCACTCCAACGAAATGACAGTAAAAGTTTTGTCACTTTAGAATTGCAGGATTTCTTTATAACTTTGGACGTGTTTCTGATTTATTACACAGCCTTCCTTATCACAGCGGAATTTACATAACTTTTGATTTTTCCGTGGTCATCAACTGATATATTATGTCTCAATTAAGCCCCTTTCTTTGCCAATTTATCGACTGTCTCGATCACCTATATTCGTATGTGCCCTCGAAGTCTGCAATAATTTGTAGGAAGTGATAGTAAAATTTTGTTGGACTTTCAAAAAGCCTTAGACGCTTTGGTGGTTAAAAAAAACCGACTCATCTTTCTCATCATAGCAAAATCTACATCTCATTTAATATTCTGCATCAGAGTATAAAGATCAGTTGGTTTATAATGTAATAATTCGTCTGCTATTCCGTAGACTCTCGGAAGTATGCAAACGCTTTGATATTTCAAATTATCGACTCCGCTTTTCTCATCATACTAAAATCTACATCTCATTCGATATTCTGCATCAGATTATAAAGATCAATTATTCTATAATGTGACAATTCGTCAGTCGGAAGTATGCAGACGCTTTGGTGATTCAAATAATCGACTCCGCTTTCCTCATCATAGCAAAATCTACATTTCTTTCGATTATCTGCATCAGAGTAGGAAGATCAATTGTTCTATCATGTGATAATTCGTCTGCTATTCCGCAGACTCCCGGAAATCTGTAGTCATTTCTATAAAGTGACAGTGAAGGCACAGACTATATACAGACTCGACAGTAGAGTTTTATAAGAAAAAATGGGGAACAAGTCAGCGATTTTAGGAGAAAACAGAACAGTTTTTAGCTAGTTTTAAGCTAACATGGCAACACTTTCTACGACTTAGGAGTGAGTGAAACAATAAAAACCGATCTGGCATCTATTTTTCTTATGACGCGTTATATTAGTTTTCTCTTTCTAACCTAATTCGTAGAATAATTTAAAAAAATTAACCATATGGTTTAAGACTTCTTGTTTGACACCGGTCACTTATGTCGAGTCTGTATTAGTCTGTGGTGAAGGCTTGGCCGCCTTAGGATTGTAGGGTTTCCTTATCACAACGGAATCTACATCTTTTTTGTGTAATCTACTTCCAAGAACTTATTGCAGACGCCTTAGAATGCCAGGATTTTAACATAAAGACTCAGCTTTCCTCTTTATAGTGGAATCTACACATCCGAAATAGATCCCTTGGGTGGCAGTTAAACTTCCCTTTTTGACAATTTATCTGCCTTCTCATTACTTTCTATGTCATGAACACTTGAACCCAATTGATGTGTACTCTTCCGGTTTTCATTTTCGCTTTTTTTTATTTTGAGCCAATCCTCAGGAGATGCCCCTACTAATGCAATGCATTGTGTTGGTATTTTGAAAATTGGTTATGAAGAGGAAGAAAGAGAGAGTAGTGTTTGTGGATATTTAATTTGAATTTTTTTAAATCGTAGCTAACTGGGAAGACTACTGCGGGGAGTTTATTCCACATACGGCTAGTTCGACTGAGAAAGGAATTTTCTCTGTATTGCTTTGTGCAATACATTGGACAGTCGACTACGAACGGATGTGTTCTACTTAAGACGAGCACCGCGTCTCATGGAAGACCGCGAATTTTCACTTAACTTTGGGTTCTTTGGGGTTTCTTAATAATGACAAAGCTTTCCATATCATAGCAGAATCTAATTCTGTTTTGTGTTGTTTATCACTTCCATATACGTCACCAATTATTTCTTGGAAGTGAGAGTAAAAGTTTGGTAGCCTTAGAAATGTAGTATTTCAACATTACTTTAAACGACTCAGCTTTCCTTATACAAGCATCAACTGCTCTCTTATGTAGCAAAATTTTACCAATTCATATGCTGATTTCCCTCGACACTGGTTTCATTAAAGTGACAGTTAAAGTTTGGTCGACTTGGAATTGTAGGATTTCCACATACCTTTGGACGCTTTCGTATTCCTCAATGACAACATGCCTTTCCTCATCACAGCGGGATCTACATCTCTTTTGTGACATCTAGTGTTTATTTTGTCCACTAGATATCTTCAATAAATTCTAGGAAGTTACTGTTAAAGTTAATCGTCCTAAATTTGTAGGATTTCAACATATCTTTGGACAACTTAGCATTCCTCATCATAGTGAAATCTTTATATCTTTTGATATTTTACGTTAGGATATGATCCGCTTTTTACCAATTAATCTGATTTCTCGTTTTTTTTCTGATCGATCCAAAGAGCGTGATCCCTTCAGTTAGTTGTTCTTACCAACGTAAGTCTGCAGTGATTTCTGGAAAGTGCTAGTAAATGATTGATCCTCTTAGGATTGTTGGACTTCTACATAACTTTGTACGCTTTGGTGTTTCTTAAAAAGGAGAGCGCTTACCTCACTGTGTGGTCTGGTTAAGAAACAAGTGCTTTTCTGACTTCTCCTCTTCAACACAACTCCTACAATTATCCCTGTCAGAGACTCCAATAAGCATGGCCATTCGTAAGATTGTACAATGATCTGTCAGTACACTGACCAATAGAGGAGTTTTAGTCCTCTTAAGATTTGGCCATAAGATACGCGATATCCTATACGTAGTCCTTGATATCCACTTATCACTGATCTCATTTCCATCGTTTTTCTCCATCGGTAGAGATGTAGACGGTTTTCTGCTTTAGTATATAATATAGTCGAGTGTCCCCAAGAGCGTTGCAAGGGCACTCTACTTTCTCAGCCTGAGAAGTCATCAAGAAGTTTGAAAGGTAAAAAACTTTCGCTCCAACACCTCTGTCCATGGGAAATTTGTCCTGCTAACCACCCCTTTTCCAGTTAAGCTTGGTAGTGATAAGTTACTGCTGCATTCCGAATCGCCAAAATTCTTGCTGTTGCCATACGGCCGGTACTCAAATTTTCTCTTTCCTCTAAAGCGAATAGCAGATTTCTCTGCTGTATACCCAAAATGACATCCAGTGCAGCGGCTGTGTGCTGGGTAAACCGCCTGTAATACAAAGATCCGCCAGTCTTTGTATACTTTCCAAACGAGTTTTATAGATCTTTTTAACTAGAACAGCTACCTGCAAGAACTCCGCAAAGTAAAATCGGTTGCTACGCCGAGGTATAAAACTAATGAGTAGTATTTGGTGATAGAACCCATGTCATTCCTAGCATTCTTCTACATTCTTGTAGTAATTCCATTGAAGAGAAATTTTGAAGCGGAGGCAGATCGTAGTGCCCCTCAGTATAAAGTGCAACTGTAAACTCGATTTGCACTGAGATCGATTAAAGCGATTATCACTTATTGTCACACATACTTTAAGGAAATTTTGAAAATAAGTCTGTTCTCACCTCACGAATTACGACAGCATAATTAATTTACTACAGCATAATTAATTTATGGCAGCATAATTAGACTTGTGCTTAATCGTTTAATTGAGTGAGCGCTCATTCTCGTTCATTTTAGATAAAAGACCTAGTTCGTTCATCTAGTTCAATCGCTCTTTTGTCCTTTTGGTTCAAGAGTTCAGCAATTTTGATCATGTCTGTTGGTCGTTCATTTAGTTCAAATCGGTCAATTTTAGCTTTCGTTCAAAAAATACAAAAATGTTAAAAAAAACATTAATTAAAAAAAAAATATATAAAATTTTTGTAAAAAAAACACATAAATGATGAGAAAGCGTGCCAAAAGAGGAGAAAAAAATAAAACCTATTGAAAAAATTAACAAAAAAAATTGAACAACCGAACTGAAAGATCAAAATGAAGTAATGACCAATTGAGCTGAATGAACGAAAAGACCTAAAATAGCTGAAATGAACGAACTAGATAAACCGCTCAGTTAAGTGAATAGTTCAATTGAACTAGTTCGTTCGTGAACGACACAACTAAGCATAATTAATTTAATTTATTCCAAAAGCATAATGATGTCAGCAAATGAAATGATCCTAAAATGAATCTATCATCACTTATTGCCACAGATATCTTAAGGCAATTTTGAAAATCTAACTGTTCTCGCCTTACGAATTAATATAATAATAATAGTTTTGATCACATTATCAATTATTTATATTTATTCTTTTCTCATTATTTACAACTCAATTTTAATAAATTCAACCTAACCGAGAACTGGTAACAATGACCGTCGTCTCGTTGTAGCAAAAATAGGACTTGATTTCATATAAAATGGACCTCCTGGTTCCAAAACTGCAATCCAAATTTTTGTAGCATGTTCCGTTTTCTAGATATTCGCGTTTGAAAGTTTTTCCACGCGAAAATCTCGAACGAAAATATATCTAAAACTTGCTAGAAAAGTTTGGATTGCAGTTTTGGAATCAGGAGGTCCAATTTATATGAAATCAAGTCCTATTTGTTGGAACCAACATAACAGTGGGCCCTCAAACGTACTAACCCAACAAACAAAAAGGTTCGTTTACGGTCCGCTTTCGGTCCGTTTAAAACGGAATCCGACTCCGTATACGGTCCGTTTTCTGGATCCGTATACGGACCAGAAAACGGACTATAAGGAACATCGAATCTGATTCGAAATCCGTTGAGAGTACGACACTTACGGACCGATATGCAGTGTTGAAAACGGAGTACACAAATTTATAGTACGTTACAGACGTACCGTAAACGGACCATTTTCGTGTCGTAGAAATGGTATAGACTCCTGTTATAGCGGACCGTAAACGGTACGTATTCGTGCCGTAATTTGTAGCAATATACGTGGTACAATTACCAAGTTTTAATCTCAAACTCAATTTTCATGTTTTTTATGTATATTTTAATACTAAAATAGTACAATTTTAACAAATTACAGATCAAAATTTAAATATAAATATGTTACAAAAAAAAGACCAAAAATCATACAATAGGAAAACCAAAAAATACAAAAAAAAATATATATATTTTAAATCTGCTTGTATCACTTTATCTCCAACTTCTTTCAGAGTACACATAATTGCGGTTTTCTCAAGAAAACTGTACTAGGTTTTATTTTGAGTGTATTATTTTTTCCTTTTACATCTCCTGAATTTAATTTATCTTGAACCATTATGAGTTTAATAGCTGACAATACATTGATTTTCTTGAAACCTAAAATAAAAGATGTTTTAAGTTATTTTAACAGATTAATCGGTATTTCATTTAAAATATTTACAGTAATTGCTTGGAAGTTAAATATTTAAATGCACATGTAATCAAATCCATTTTTCATCGTCTCTAAGAAGCACATATTGCAGGAAACACGAATGATTCGCCATAACAGAATAGCACTCTTAATTCGCCATTGATTTACTTGTAATTGCAGTAAAATTTACATATAACTCACGGACACAACTTATTCAAATTTTAACGTGATATTTCGCCGTATTATTACAATGTTTCTTGTAAATTTTTTTTATTATGACAAAAGAGAAACTCCGTAAGTAACGGAAGAAAAACGACTCCGTTTGTAACGGATTGAAAACGGATGATAATCGGTGTAGTCCGTTTTGAACGGAACGAAAACGGATACTGCAATACGGAGTATAAACGGACCTGTTCGAAAATAATAAGTTACGGACCGTTTATGTTCCGTTTTCGTACCAGCTATAACGGATACGAATTTTACGGTCAGTAAACGTACCGTAAAAGTCGGAATCATGATTCCGTACTTGTCGGAGAGTCCGTAAATGTGTTTCTTGGGAAATTATTGGCTTTTGACTTTTTAACAACGAATATCTCAAAAACGGTACGTGCTAGGAAAAATTGGATGTCAGATTTGAATTTAGAAGAGAAAAACCTATAAGATTCAGTTGGATATTTCACTGGGGGTCTTTGTTGTCGAACAGTGAATTATTTAGCAATAACTCTAAAACAGGATCAGCTAGGATTTTCGTGTTAACGATTTTTTAAATTCAAAATAAAGAGGAGTGAAATGCCATTAGATGATTTTGTCACCATTTTAACACAACCTAAACTTATTTGAGGAGGGTCGTGCAGATGAAATAATCCTACATGAAAAACGATTTAACTACAATTTAAAATCCATAAACTTGGCAACCCAGTTGTTAATACTTTTCAAGAAAATTTGTCGTAATACGGTACTTTAAGGAATCCGTAAAGTAGTAAGTAGAAGAAAAAAAAAAAAAATCAAGCAAATTGCAATTGATTTTCTTTTTTTATATTTTTTTTTTGTGGCAAATGAAATAGTTTTATTACAAACGGAAAACACGCGCATAACAAAAACGTAAAGTATAGAAAAAGTTAAAGACAACAAAAAAATAGAAAAAGCATGACACTTAAAAACTTTTTGAATTTCTTTTAAGAATGAAGACAAAAAACTTGAGTATTAGTTTCCTTTTTATTCATATAAATGCAAAAATCTAAAACAAAAAAAACCTTCCAATCATTACATCCAAATATGAGTTTGTCATAAGTGCAGGAAGTGAATGCATGTAAGTTTGAATACGGTGGAGAAAACTGTAATTTGACCGAGATCATTGAACCATTAAGTAGGCAATTAAATTCAATTAACTTCCGATGTCACATCAAAACATTACTCAAAATGGTTTTGTTTTTAGTCAAAAAACTTTATGATATCTAGTTTGTTTTGAAAACTTCTAGCATACACGTTATAGTAGGGGTACTCAATACTAAAACTTTATGTTGATTGAAATTCGATTTCAATTCTTTCTGTGTACGTAAAGATCCCAAATCGAAAAATAACTGGGTGAAAATAATGTTTCGTGGAGCGACTGAACCCCAAATTTTATCTGTAAAACAGGAAAATCGAATACAAACTGATGAATACCCATATTCTCGGATAAGTTCAATTATATGGTTAACATCCAAGGTAATACACAAAACACATCCGGACAAAACTCCAGTGCATCAATGAAGTTGATAGTCCAATCTAAATGAAAATCTATATAACATAGATAACATCCTAGGACTGTTTGGGCTAGGGACTTTTTCATTTTCGCTAATTTACAACATCATATTGTTTTTTAATATTAAGTGTAACGAAAACGGATGAATACCCTTAATATATTTTTACATACAAAAACTTTTTATTTATTGCAAAAACACTAAAATTAAAAAATCGTATGATAATTTTGTTTTGCTATTTAAAAAAAATTTTCAGAATCTGACAATTTTTCTGTAGGTAAAATGTCTCAGAATCTGAAAATTTTTCTGTGGGTAAAATGTCTCAGAATCTGAAAATGTCTCAGACTCTTTTCTTCTATAGGAAAAATGTACTAGAATCTGAGAATTTTTCTAAAGGAAAAAGGTCTTAGAATCTGAGAATTTTTTATGGGAAAAATGTTCCAGAATCTGAGAATTTTTTATTTCAGAATCTGTGAATTTTTCTATAGGAAAAATTTCTCAGAATCTAAGAATTTTTCTATAGGAAAAATTTTTTAGAATCTAAGTATTTTTCTATAGGAAAATTTTTCTATGGGAAAAATTTCCCAGAAAATGTCTCAGAATCTGAGAATTTTTCTATAGGGAAAAATGTCTGAGAATCACAAAATTTTTCTCTAGCGAAAATGTTTAAGAATCTTAAAATTTTTCTTTAGGTAAAATGTCTCAGAATCTAAGAATATTTCTATAGGAAAAATGTCTCAGAATCTGAGATATTTTTTGCAATAAAAATGTCTCAGAATCTAAGATTTTTTCTAAAGGAAAAATGTCTCAGAATCACGGAATTTTGTGGGAAAATGTCTCCGATCACGGAATTGTATCATAATCCAAGAATTTTTTAATGGAAATTTTTTTTAGAATTTGAGAATTTTTCTAAAGGAAAAATGTCTCAGAATTTAAGAATTTTTCTATAGCCAAAATGTCTCAGAATCTGAGAATTTTTTTATAGGAAAAATGTCTCTGAATCTAAAAATTGTTCTATAGAAAAAATTTCTTAGAATCTGAGAATTTTTATATAGGAAAAATGTCTCAGAGTCTGAGAATTTTTCTATTGGAAAACTGTCTCAGAATCTGAGAATTTTTCTATAGGAAAAATGTCTCAGAATCTGAGAATTTTTCTACATGAAAAATGTCTCAGAATCTTAGAATATTTCTATAGTTAAAATGTCTTAGAATCTGAGAATTTTTCTATAGGAAAAATTTGAGAATGTTTCTGTAGTAAAATGTCTCAAAATCTAAACAATGTCTAAGAATCTGAGAATTTTTCAATAGGAAAATTGTGAAAATGTTTCTTTAGGAAAAATGTCTCTGAATCTGCGAATTTTTCTTTAGTAAAAATGTCTCAGAATTTTTTTTTTTTTATATGAAAAATGTTTCAGAATCTAAAAATTGTTCTATAGGAAAAATGTCTAATAGTGCGTTTACATTGGATTTCTAATCTAGTAAATTGCGATTTTAATCTACTTTGCAATCTGTACCGTTTACATTGGCATTTTTTACATTTGAGAAGATTAGGATTGGCATTTATAACAACAAGTTGATAATAAATGTGTGTGACTGCGTCAAAAGACAGCGACGGTAATTAGTCGTCGTATGATTAACAAGGACAATGACGGCGTTTACAATTAACAATGTCGGCGGCATAAACAACCTTTGCGGCGTCATCAAAATGGCAGGCTTTGTGTCGGTGTTTTTCAGTGTTGGAAAATGAAAATACCAGAAATACAGAGTTGTATCTAACTTTACCAGATTGCGTTTGCCGATTAGAGTCTAAACTACTAGATTGAAAAAAATAAATTTGTATGGGCAATCTAATAGATTGAAACTTGATTGGAGCCACAATCTACTTTAGCTTGCTTAGAGATCCAGTGTAAATGCACTATTAGAATCTGAGAATTTTTCTATATACCCAAAAAAAAAAGTGGGTATTCAATACTAAAAATTTAACTAAATTTTAGTTCAAAAGGACCTAGTGCAGGAATTTGTAACCAATACTAAAATTTTTTACTAATATTATTCAAAACCAGTAAAACTTACTAATTTTAGTACTTTGAAGATACTAAAATTAGTAACTAATTAGTAGATTTTTGTACAATATCACTTACTAAACCTTTTACTGTAGAATTATTTTGAGTATAGAAAAAATGTTTCAAAAGAAAAATGTCTCAGAATCTAAGAATTTTTTAAAGGAAAATGTCTCAGAATCACGGAATTTTGTGGGAAAATGTCTCCGATCATGGAATTGTCTTAAAATCCGAGAATTTTTCTAAGAGAAAATTGTTTTAGAATTTGAGAATTCTTTTATAGGAAAAATGTCACAGAATTTGAGAATTTTTCTATAGGGAATATGTCTCAGAATCTCAGAATTTTTTTATTGAAAAAATGTCTCAGAATCTAAAAATTGTTCTATAGGAAAAATGTGTCAAAATCTGAGAATTTTTCTGTAGGAAAAATGTCTCTGAATCTGCGAAATTTTCTATAGGAAAAATGTCTCAGTATATGAGAATTTTTCTATAGGAAAATGTCTCAAAATCTGACAATTTTTCTATAGGAAAAATGTCTTAGAATCCCGAGTAAAAATTTTTGTATGGAGCAATATATGTTCTTATATTATTCCAGATCTGTTGATAGATCCGAGATTTGAAAGATCAGCACTGATCCGAAAAATGGATCGCTAAGATTAGATCAGTTTTAACCGGACGGATACAATTTGATCCGAAAAGTGGGTTTATCTAATTAGATCAGTTTTAATCGGTGGGATACAATTTCATCCGAAAAATGCTTTGATCTTATTGGACCAAGACAAAAAAAAAAAAATTTTTTTAGCTGGATAAAAAAATATAAAATTTCATACGAAAGAAAAACAAAATATTACAAAAAACTTTAGATAAAATTTTATCCGAAAAAAAAAATCTATTTTTAGAACTATATATAATTTAATCCGAACAATAAAATCTATTTTTAGAACTGATAAAGTTTTATCCAAACAATTTTTTTCAATATTAAGATATAAATATATATAATTAAAATTTATTTAAAAAAAAAAAAAAACTTCGAGCGGCGGGGGAATCGAACAGCTACCAACTGTTTTGTAATCGCAATCTCTACCCTCTGACCCAGCGGACGTTGTTAATAAATGACAACTTTAAAAGACTATGTTTTAAAAAAACTTAGAAAATTTTTGAAAATAGTTTATCATATATAATTATATCAAGTTTAACTTATATATAATTAAATCCAGTTTATCTTATCGGGTATATGATTGCATCAAATTATATTCGACTTGAATTTGAACAAAATTTTAAAAAAGACTTAGAAAATTTTTGCTAAAATTTGTGATTTTTTTTTTTTTAGTTTATTTGCTGAGCTAATAGGGGGTTTAATACTGAGTTCAACAACATGATTTTCATCATCCAATGCTCTTAATTTTCCAAGTTATAAAGCTTTAAAGTAAAAACGGTTTTTGGCTTATGAGCTTCACATTTTTCATCGGATCCAAATTTTCTTTCTGCCGTTGTATATTTAATAAAAATACCTTTAAAATGGTATAAAACATGTATAAACTTTTTTACTCACCAACGGCCAAATAATGAGTTTTAAGTTTTTTTCGGAAGTTTTTTCAGACAAAAATAATTTTATCTGAAAATATTGCTAACATAAGTTCGAACCAAATACACTTTTAATTATTGGCAACAAATAAAGCTTTGATTTGAGCTTGATCTGAGGACTTTAGCTCTCTTAAAACCAGAGATATTGATGGTTAAACATTAAAGTTTTAAAATATTTTTTTCTTCGGATTAAATAATATATAATTATATCAAAATATAATTATTTTTGAAATATTTTTGTTAAAATTCAGGGATTTTATTTTTTTTTAAATTTGAAAAACGAAAACGCATTAAAAAATCATTTAGATTAAAAAAAAATTAAAAAAAAATAATTTTTTTCTTGACTTAGTCGGGACTCGAACTCAGGGTCCTCAAGAATTATATATTATCATATATGATGCAATATAGAAAGTTATATTACTATATATAAATAATATTTATTTCTAAATATTATCATAAAAAATAAATTAATCAATATTTTTAAGTTTAGTAAAAAATTAAAGCTTCTAAAACATATTTTCTTTAAAAAAAAAATTAAAAAAAACAACTTTTTTTCTTAGCTCAGCCGGGGATCGAACCCAGGGTCCCTAGGAACCATATATTAACTTATATGATGTAATATATAAAATTATATAACTATAAATAAATAATATTTATTTTTCGATTTTATCATAAAAATTTAATTATTCAATATTTTTAAGTTTAGAAAAAACAAAAAGCTTTAAAAACATATTTTCTTTTTTAAAAAATTAAAAAAAAAACAGTTTTTTTCTGGGTTGAGCCGGGAATCGAACTCGGGGTCCCCAAGCATCATATATTATCTTATATGATCTTAAATAAAGTTACACACAACTATTTAAGTAATATGCATTTTTTAAACATTTAACTTTTAAAATCCAATATGCATTTTTTTAAGTTTTAAAATACAATGGATTAAACAGATTTTTTTTCTATTTAAAAATTTATAGAATTTATATATATATTTTTTTTGACTGATTTTAGGTGCTTTGAGAATCATATATAATTATACAAGCTCTCTTGTATACTTAAATAAAAATATATATGATGCAACATTAAAAAAAAATTATTGAAATACTGTCATATAAAAGTATGCATAATTATATATAAAATATTGTGAAAGAAAAAAATATTTTTTACCTTATACAATTGTATAACATTTTATATGGCGTTACATGTGCCACCATTTAAAATTATATATAGAGTTTAAAAGAAAATTGTATTTATATGGTACCTTACAAAACTATATACGGTATCTCATAAGCCATTTATAATTATATCTTTGATAATATTAAAAAAATAAATGTTTGATGCCATGTATAGTTTTATATAACTGTATATAGAGTTATATGTGCGACCATATATAATTATATTTGAAAAAAAATTTTTCGTTTTTTAAGATGGAACCATATATAGTTTTAAATGGTTTCTTGTAAGTCATATATAATTTTAAATGGTTTCTTGTAAGTCATATATAATTATATATATAATGATATTGGATTTTTTTTAAATATGCTCGTATACGTTATTTGATATTAAGTCACATATAAATATGTATGCAATCAGATTAAGTTATATGTGTCACATATGATTATGTCTCCCACATGTATTTATATATTAATATGGTTATCATTAGATGTAATTTTATATAACTCCATTTAAAAAATTTGGAAAAACTCAATGCGTGATATAATTATGTACTTTGTTTGATATGAAAACATATTATTTCATATGGCTATATATACATACATCAACTAATGTAAAATTATATGTATTCATTTTTACTCGGGATCTGAGAATTTTTTTGTAGGAAAAATGTCTCTCTATAGGAAAAATGTGTCAGAATCTGAGAATTTTTCTATAGGAAAAATGTCTCAGAATCTGCGAAATTTTCTATAGGAAAAATGTATCAGTATCTGAGAATTTTTCTATAGGAAAATGTCTCAAAATCTGACAATTTTTCTATAGGAAAACTGTCTTAGAATCTGAGAATTTTTTTGTAGGAAAAATGTCTCAGAATCTGAGAATTTTTCTACAGGAAAAATGTCTCAGAATCTGAGAATTTTTCTACAGGAAAAATGTCTCAGAATCTAAGAATTTTTGTACAGGAACAATGTCTCAGAATCTAAGAATTTTTCTATAGGAAAAATGTCTCAGAATCGAACAATTTTTTTATATATAAAAAAAATTAAAATAAATATATATGCGGTATTTAAGTACATATTTCGTATAAAATTAGAAAATGATAGAGGATATACAAAATTACCGTTACGAAAAAAAGTAACAGTTTGCAACAACAACTAATTTTTAAATCGAAGATACACAAAAACACCGATTTTAAACAGGGCAATGCCACGACATTACTTATGAAATTTGACACATAGATGGCGCAACAAACATAACGATATCGAAGACTAGACCCATTATAAATATTTGTACATATCACGTATAGATGGCGTACCAGCAGGCAGCAAAAACAGACCCATGGCGCTTGTATGCGCATTGCAAATATAGAGGGCGTATGCTTATTTTTTTCAGTAAATTCCGGAAACGGAAGAGAAGAAAAAATAATAATTATTAGAAAAATAAACAAATAAAAACCAAAGAAATGCAAAAACGATTTGTTTTTATTTGCTTTATTGATTTTTATTTGTGAATAAAGATTTCAGTCATTAACAAATGAAATTAAGAACTTTTAATAAACTGCCGGAAACAGCAAAGACATATATAATAAAGATGCAGCAAATGCTTCTTCTTTTTACTGTTCACTAGATGGCGTTTTTTATAACTGTTTCCGGCAGTTTATTAAAAGTTCTTAATTTCATTAGTTAATGACTCAAATCTTGATTACCACATAAAAATCAATAAAGTAAATAAAAACAAATCGTTTGTGCACTTCTTTGGTTTTTATTTGTTTATATTTCTAATAATAATTATTTTTTTCTTCTCTTCCGTTTCCGGAATTTACTGGAAAAAATAAGCATACGCCATCTAAATTTACAATGCGCATACAAGCTCAAGAGGTCTGGAAACAGTTATAAACAAGTAAAAAAGTTAAATTCGGCCTTGCCGAATGTAGTGATACCCTCCACAATTTCAAAAAGATTATTGCAAACAACTTTATTTAAAAGGAAATTACTTTTGAAAAAAAAAAATTGAAAAAAAATTTCCGCGAAAAAAAATTTTGGTAAAAAAAAAAATCCGCGATTTTTTTCTTTTTTTGTCAAAAAAAATATGTTCGTACTTGTTTAAATACCATTTGGTGTTCAATTATGTTCACATATGTCAACCAGAAGCCGAATTAAAGCATTTTGTATTTTTAGGTTATGTTGAATGTACTGAAATTTTTGAGGTGTGCTTACATTTTCGTTCATAACTTTTGAACCGCTGAACCGATATCGCTCAAACGCAATACCAAACTTCTAGGGAGAACTTCCAACATTTATGTTGAGTTTCAGTCATCTCTGTGCAATATTTTGTCCGCGAGAGCATTTTCCACAGACAGACGGACAGACGGACATCGCTAGAATGTCTTAAAATCGATCGAGGATCATGAATATATATACTTTATGGGGTCCCAGACCGATATTTCGATGAGTTACAAACGGAATGACAAACTTATATATACCCTCTATCACTAAGTGGAGGGTATAAAAACGCCTCTAGTGAACAGTAAAAAGAAGAAGCATTTGCTGCATCTTTATTATACATGTCTTTGGCAAAAATAAAAAATACTGCATTTATTTTAAATTATTTCAAAAAGAAATATTATAAAAAATATAAACTTAAAACTATTACCAGCGATAGTTTTTTTAATCCTTCGTCCCTAAAAATAGCAAAAAAAATTAAAAACTCAGATTTTTTTTTTAAATTTTGTGTGATTTTGAAAACTTTAATTTCTAAATTTTTTTTGTATACAAAAAGTTTCGTGAGTGTGAGCAGTCGGTGGCATCCTACTCAAACACTCTAACATTAAACAAAACAAAAAATGTTCTTGATTCCAGACAGATTTCGTATGAGAGAGAAAAAAGAGAGTTGAGTCAATCTCTTTACTTTATTTCTCTATGGTGTGAGTCAACGTGAGCGTGAGTGAATCTTGTGTGACTACACGTGACTGTGAGTTATCTTTAATTAACTCACGTGATTGTGAGTGTGAATAGAAAAAAATAGAAAAATCTGCTATTGAGTAATACCAAATTCGCATTCATTTTTTTTTAACATGTTTAAGCATTTAAACATGTTTATGTACCTTAACAAGTTTAAATTTAAACATGTTTAAGTGGTTAAACATGTTTAAAAAAATGAATGCTAATTTAGTATTAGTATGCGTGAAAAATTTCTGTGGTGAGTGTGAGTCAAAAGTAACTCACGCGCCCATCACTAATTGAAAGCAAATTATAACTAACTCAACACTAAGCCAACAACAATAACTTTCAAACTTGACATTACTTCTTTTACTACTCTTTCGTTAATGAATTGCATACAATATTTTTCTAATATTCTATATATTTCAGAACAATAAATCACATTTAAGGTCAAAAAATATTTAATATCGTCTTAATAAAACACTAATCCATAAGTTTTCTCTTGTCTTTAACTCACCTTCTTCATTAATTTACTTTCGTTGTTGCAAAAAATACCAACACACTTAAAACTTGTTGCCTACAACTTTATCTCGCCATATTTTTTTTATATTTTTCTTTTGACATTTTTTCATTTACATTTTTTTAACATTCAAAACACACATTACATATATTTTTTTTATATTAAAATATAGAAAAACACTTGCACTTTATTTTGCGACACTTTTTATTTTTTTACCTTTACATTTTACTACAAAATATACCGAATTAATTAGCCGAATTTAATTTTACCACGAAAAACACGCGTATTGCATGTAGCATGCACAAATATAACTGACAGTAGCAGTTTACGTCAATAGCGTTGCCAGTTGAAAGTGTTTACGTAACAATAGCAAATTTCATAACCAGCTTTTGTATTAGTGTTGCCAATTCGCTTGAACTTTAAATCTTATTGGATTTGAGACAGAACGGGGAATTGGAGTGAATATTTTTCTTATCCGATTTTAAGACATAGGAAAAATTCTCAGATGGTGAGATAGAAAAAATTTCTCAGAATCGGAAAACTTTTCCATAAAGGAAAAATTCTCAGATTCTGAGATATTTTGGCATAGTAAGATTGGAATACCGAAATGGTTCCAAACATAAAAAACTTTTTGTATTGACTAAGGGGTATTCCCTTCCTACCTTTGCTCATGGGAGTCGTCATCAAAAATTAATTTTTGGTCGTCATCAGAGCTTCGAAGAATGAAATCCTTTTCGAATGAACTCTCAAAATAATCCATTCAATTTTCAACATCTGTGAATGCATTTGATTTTATAAATCAACATTGAATGTAGTCCTTGGAATGCATTCAATTGAATGGACAAAAAATGAATGCATTCGATTTCTTGGTAATTCTATTTAAAAAAATTGAATGCATTCGATTTTTTATCATTTCACTGCGGATGCAATCGATTTTTTAAATAGCGAGAGCAAAACGGATCCAAATTTTGGTCCATAGTATCGCGGATCTTTTTTACATGTGATGACAAAAATGGGCTCTAATTTTAAGTACAAAAAAATGGTATTTCCGAAAATTTCAAAAGTGCACATATCACACAGTAATTAACTGCCTACACGACAAAAAGTCTAAAAGCATTTTTTAGCTCTCGGCTTAGTTATCCAGTTTTTTTAATTATCTAGACCCTACAGGGCCCTTTAATTCCAGTGTCTTGAAAACAAAGCAAAGTAGTGCAAAACGGATAAAAATTTTGGATCAATGTCGACCTTTTAATTTTCAAGATACTGAAATTTAGAATCCTAGAATAGGGAATGCCAATTTTTTTAGATTCAAAATAATGGATCATGAGGGTCAACACATGTGAAGAGTTTCGGCGATACTATGGACGAAAAATTGGCTCCGTTTTGCTTTATCTTGGTTTTTTATGAATGAATAAGAAAAAAACAAAAAATTGAGAAAATTTTTCTTTCAACCAAAATATTGGCAATCAGCTGTTTTTACACTCAGAAAATTATTGCAGTTACTACATGACGGTCGTTTATGTAGTAAGTAGTAACTGTTGTTTTTAACTACAATTTCGGTCGTTTTTGTATGAAAAAATCTCAAACAACTTTTTTTTGTAGTAGTTTCAAAAAATAACTACAAAAAATATACTACACTGTAGCAATAGTTGATTTATGTAGTTGTTTTTAGTTTTTTTCTAAAAACTCGTTTTATTCTAGAAATTTTTATTCCAAACGAATGTGTCGAACGAGTTGGTCGTGCGGGATGCGGAAGGAATTATTTTTATACCAAATAAAAAATATCTAAATAAATTAAATTACAATTTATTAAATTTAATTATAACAAAAAATATATTTTTGGAAAAATATTCTTGAGCGAAAGAAAATAAGTGGATAAATGAGATAGCAAGTGTGTATAATATAGCGCTCACATAAGCGTGCGTAAAAACCAATCGGAAAAAAACAAAAAATTTCTTGTCGGCTTGGTTGCCTGCGTGCCATCTTTCTTTTCTTTGTATACACAACAAAACAGGTACATACCTTTTGAAACATTGCAAATTAATTATTTTTTTTTTATAAATCAATTCTACCAAAGCATTTCTTTTTTTTTTATTCCAGACAAATTTTGATCAGAAGCGGTGGAAATTTGAAACAAACTATTAAAAAAACAAAGGTAAATACAATCAATTTATTTTGTTTAACATTTTATTAATATATATTTTTTCTTCTATAATTCCAGATAAATACACCAAAAAATTGTCATCATGTCGAAATTCTATACAACCAACTGAATTGTATTGCTTTTTAAATAAATAAATAAATATCAATCATTTAAACGTTTAAGAAATTTTTTAAATAAAATTTCAGGCAATTGTTGTAAAAACAACTGTATTAAACAGTTTTGTAGTAGTTTTTACTACATTTTGTAGTTGAAAATCAATAGTTAAAAACAACAACATGTTCAGTTGTTTTTACCGTAATATGTAGTGGACGCCTTTTCAACAACAAAATGTAGTCAAAACAACTGTCTTTTGTAGTTGATTTTACCGACATACTTTTTTGAGTGTATAAGGCAATTTTACTACACTCAGAAAATTATTGCAGTTACTACATGACGGTCGTTTGTGTAGTAAGTAGTAGCTGTTGTTTTTAACTACAATTTCGGTCGTTTTTGTATGAAAAAATCTCAAACAACTTTTTTGTAGTAGTTTCAAAAAATAACTACAAAAAATATACTACACTGTAGCAATAGTTGATTTATGTAGTTGTTTTTAGTTTTTTTTTCTAAAACTCGTTTTTTTCTAGAAATTTTTATTGCAAACGAATGTGTCGAGCGAGTTGGTCGTGCGGGATGCGGAAGGAATTATTTTTATACCAAATAAATAATATCTAAATAAATTAAATAACAATTTATTAAATTTAATTATAACAAAAAATATGTTTTTGGAAAAATATTCTTGAGCGAAAGAAAATAAGTGGATAAATGAGATTACAAGTGTGTATAATATAGCGCTCACATAAGCGTGCGTAAAAACCAATCGGAAAAACCCAAAATAGAATGTGTGCAGTGTTTTGTTTTCTTATGAGCGCGCCATCTTTCTTTTCTTTGTATACACAACAGAGCAGGTACATACTTTTTTGAAACATTGAAAATTAATTCTTTTTTTTTATAAATCAATTTTGCCAAAGCATTTCGTTTTTTTTTATTTCAGACAAATTTTGATCAGTAGCGGTGAAAATTTGAAATGAACTATTTAAAAAACAAAGGTAAATACAATCAATTTATTTTGTTTAACATTTTATTAATATAATTTTTTTCTTCTATAATTCCAGATAAATACATCAAAAAATTGTCATCATGTCGAAATTCTATACAACCAACTGAAATGTATTGCTTTTTAAATAAATAAATATCAATCATTTAAACGTTTAAGAAATTTTTTAAATAAAATTTCAGGCAATTGTAGAAAAAACAACTGTATTAAACAGTTTTGTAGTAGTTTTTACTACATTTTGTAGTTGAAAATCAATAGTTAAAAACAACAACATGTTCAGTTGTTTTTACCGTTATATGTAGTGGACGCCTTTTCAACGACAAAATGTAGTCAAAACAACTGTCTTTTGTAGTAGATTTTACCGACATACTTTTTTGAGTGTACCCCGTCATTTTATGAAAGTTGGAAAAGTGTGACATTTTGAAACTTAAAAATGCAACATTTTTAGAAAAAAACATAATAAATTTTTTAATTGTTGCTAGTTTTTTTAGAAAAGAACAAAAAAAGTGCAGACGGTAAAATGTGACTTTTTTTGTCAGAAAAGAAAACTCCATAAATTTTCAATCCGAATGCCAAATTGAATAAAGGAATGAAACCTTTCACCATTCATTGGAAAATAAATATAAGCAGCCAGCTACCATGATTCTGCCTCTATCAGAGATTAATTACAATTGGAGCGTGAGGCGGAAAAACGCGTCAAAAGTCGAGCGGTTAATTTAAATTAATACAATAATCACAATTGGAGCGGGAAGCATTTTTCCGCAACTGTTCACACACGTTTTATATGAAAACAAATTCCGCCGCGTTTTTCCGCCAAACTAGATTCAATTCTATTTTTATGAGGACAGTTGCGGAAAACCGCTTGCCGCTCCAATTGTGATTATTGTCCAAGCGCCAAGTGGATTGCGGTTTTCTTTGCATTATTTTTGACATTAATACTTCGAAATGTATAATTTTTGTGATAATTATTTTAATTTAATTTAGAAATTTTACTTTTGGCAAGAACATTTTTTTATATTTAAACAATAAAAATTATTCAATATTTTAAGAACTCATTCAATTAAGATCAAGAGACAAAATCTTATAAAACAGTTACAAAACAAGAAAATAATTAAATAGAACAGCAACTTTTGCACAATTTATTTATTCGAAACAATAAAAAATAAAATACACATTCGGTGAAGCAAATTTTACATATTGCATCCAGGGTTGCCAGAATTCTTGGGTACAAAATCGTCAAAAATGTACGATTTTTATAAAAAAAAATCGTCAAAATCGTCATCCCATTTGCAGAAATCGTCAAAAAATCGTCAAAATAAAAAAGATATATTTATCATTGATTAAAGATTCATTCAAGCGATGTCCACCCGTCTGTTAAAGACATGATGCAGTCCAAACCAAAAGAACTAAATGCATGCAGTTTGGCAGAAATATATATTATGGCGATTGGATGGTTCAGTTTGAAAATTGACAAAACAAAGTTCACCCTAGTAAAACTGAACCTACCTCCGAAATTTCCTCTTTATATTCATTGTTCGTTCACCTTCTTAAACATATGAAATATTTTTATGAAAGAAAAGATCATGCAGTTGGATCAAGTTAATTAAAAAATACTTTTTTTTTCCGTCCGACACTTGCATACAAAAATAATGATAAAATTGCGTAAATATCATAATAAATCAATTTGTTAACATTTATTACGAAAAGAAAGGTGTCCTCCGCCAAAAAAAACCCCTATAATTTTTTTACCTTTTGTAGGGAAAAAGGGAATGTAACTCTCACTTGTTCCCTTTGTCCCTTTTTGTACAAAAATATTGGCGGATACTTTTTTTAACTAACAATAAGCAAAAAATATTCATTGAATACTAAAGTTTCATTAAAAAAATTTTAAAAAGTAGACCAAATTGACAGGTTTTTGTTATTTTCAAAAATCGTCGTTTTTTGGGCAAAAATCGTCAAATCGTCATTTTGCTATTTTGGGGAGTAAAAATCGTCAAAATGCAGAGAAATCGTCAAATCTGGCAACAGAGATTGCATCTTTAAAACTTGTAAAATTGCATAAAAAATCATATTTTTTAAACAATATCTATTAATTTAAGCTACATCGTTTAAATATTTTTTCATATTTTTTCGTGATTTGCTTTGTTTTTTTTATTTTCATTACTTGTATTTTACAACACTGTATAGAAAAACAATACTTTTTTGGTTAAAATCTGGCAACGCCAAAAAAAAAATTAAAGGAAAAATGAGAGAGAGAGAAAAAACGCCATGAAAATAGAATAGAATCTATTTCGACGGAAAAACGCCGCGGAATTTTGTTTTCATACAAAATGTATGGGGAGAGTTGCAGAAAACCGCTTCCCGCTCCAATTGTGATTATTCTCTCAAGTTGTCAAAATATTTTTTTTTAAATTCCGAACCCTGCCATGCGGCAATGAAGAAATAAAGAATAAGCAAAATAAGAAGAAGCAGCATTTGATAACAATTTTACCGAAGAAAAAACTCGTGCCAATTTGTGAATTGACGGAAAAAAATTAAAAATTTATAACAAAAATAAAATTAATTAAATTATAAAACAAATTAAATAAATAGAGAGTGAATCCAGCTGTTGATTAAACTAAAAGTAAATATAAAAAGTACACAAAATACAATTTTTATAAACAATCAAAAATTTTATGGTGGTGAAAAAGAAAATTTTTAATTGCAAAAAAAGAGCAACAAATAATAAAATTTTGACATTTATCTTATTTCATTTATTTATGTATATTTTTTTTTATATATTTTTCTCTATACAAACCTGCACACATACACACAATCCATTGCATTTCTTTTGTGGGGGATATTTTTTGTTGTTATTTTTTTTTATTTCATTTTTATTATTGTTCCCCAACTCTTTGCAAATATTTGCATTAAAAATAATACGGAAAAAAAGTTAAAACAAATGTAAGGATAAGTAGAAAACGCAAGAAAAATTCTTTTATAAAAATTTTATGTTGAAAAGTTGCCGCAGTTTGGCAAAGACTATTGAAATAAAGTGGTGTGCAAAAGATAAAAAAATTAAAAAAAATTAATTTTCTCTTAATAGAAGTGCAGTTAAATAAGTGCAGAAATTCTATAAAATTAATTGTAATTGAAAATTTAATTAAAAAAACCCGAAGTTTTCAAGAAAAATGTTGCTGCAACGTAACAAGTAAAGTTTTATTTCTTTAAAAAAATTATACTTCATATTTGTTTAATAGAATTATACCCCCCGCTTAACTATTCCAAAAAACCCCTCTCTAAAAGTTCAATTAGTGTGTGTTCGCTTTAAATTCTTTGGAAGATATCCATATTCCAAATAAAAACTGTTCTGTGTATACAATGTGTGTTTTATTTTTATTAATTGTGTTAAACATTTTTCTATTATTAATTCTTTTTATTTTTACACATAAGTGATAATTTAATTTAAACATTTTTTTTGTTAATTCCCCTTAACTCTATTTCTTTCTTTGGCTCATCTTTTTATATATATATTTTTTTCATTTAACAGTGCCGTCGTCTGTGTATTCCAGATTTTGTTATTCCCAAAATTTGTAAATGTCCAACTTTTTTTTCCAATATTTTAAAGTTTCCTTTATTAATAATTTTCTGCTTCAATCCTTTGTTAATTTTTGGAACTCTCCAGATTTGTTTTGTCTTTCCCTCTTTTATGCAGTTCCTTTAATTTATGTTTGTTTTACTGTTTTTGGCTTAATTTATTTCATTGCTAAAATTTTAAATCCCCTAAATTATTTCATTTCTTCTTTATGGTGTTCCTTTAATTCCTTTGTTATTCAAAAAGTTTGATTGATTTACTTGTTTTTCAACCATCCATATGCCTTTAAGAGCCTTCATTTGTTGTTTCTTTTAACCTTCGCTACCTCATTTTTATTTGTCCATACATATTTGCTATTTTATCGTTCATGTTTGTAATTTATTTCTTTATTATTGTTTTCTTAATTTAATAACCGACTCTTCCAACACCAAAATATACACCTTAAAATGAAAATTCCATCTAAAAATGTATTCTGAGAAATTTTTCATATACAAGAAGTTTAAGAATCTGACATTTTTGCTATAGAAAAAGTCTCACAGATTCTGAGACATTTTTCCCAGGTTCTGAGACATTTTTTTCTGTATGAAAAGTTTTCGATTCTGAGAAATTTTTCCTGTAGAAAAAGTCTCAGATTCTGAGACATTTTTCCTATAGAAAAAGTCTCAGATTCTGAGACATTTTTCCTATAGAAAAAGTCTCAGATTCTGAGACATTTTTCCTATAGAAAAAGTCTCAGATTCTGAGACATTTTTTCTAGAGAAGTCTCAGATTTTGAAACATTTTTCCTATAGAAAAGTCTCAGATTCTGAGACATTTTTCCTATAGAAAAGTCTCAGATTCTGAGACATTTTTCCTATGAAAAAAGTCTCAGATTCTTAGACATTTTTCCTATAGAAATCGTCTCAAATTCAGAGACATTTTTCCTATAGAAAGTCACAGATTTTAAGATCTTTTTCCTATTGAAAAAGTCTCAGATTCTGCGACATTTTTCCTGTAGAAAAAGTCTTAGATACTAAGACATTTTTTCTATAGAAAAAGTCTCAAATTCAGAGACATTTTTCCTATAGAAAAAGTCTTAGATTTCGAGATATTTTTTTCTATAAAAAAAGTCTCAGATTCTAAGACATTTTTTCTATAGAAATAAGTCACAAATTCCGAGACATTTTTTCTATAGAAAAAGTCTCTTAAAAAAGTCTCAGATTCTGATATATTTATCCTACAAAAAAAGTCTCAGATTCTGCGACATTTTTCCTATAGACAAGTCTCAGATTCTAATAAATTTTTCCTATGGGAGAAGTCTCAGATTTTGAGACATTTTTTCTATAGAAAAGTTCTCAGATTCTACGAAAAAGTCTTACAGCGGTATTCCAGTCAGTAAATGCATTCGATTTTATAAATCAACATTGAATGCAGTCCTTGGAATGCATTCGATTGAATGGAAAAAATGAATGCATTCGATTTCTTGTTCATTCGATTTAGAAAAATCAAATGCATTTGAATTTTAATCATTCCACTACGAATGCAGTCAATTTTTTTAATAGATAGAGCAAAACGGTGCAAAATTTTGGTCCATAGTATCGTAGAACCTCCTTATATGTGACGACCCTAATGTGCCCTAATTTTGTATCCAAAAAATTGGTATTCCCGAAAATTTAAAAAATGCACATGTCACACAGTATTTAACCCTTTGACGACCATACATTTTCTGCCGAAGCGATTTCGAGTTTCTGTTCATAGTCGTGATCTGTGACGTACTAATAGTTATGAAACAAAAAATTGGACCCCTAACCCCACTCCTTCCCCCTTATTTTTCTTGTTGAAAAAATTTGCGCTTTGACGATTCCGGAGTTCTGGCCAAAGCTATTTTCTACTTGCTGTGATTTTTAAGATTTTCAACTCTATTCTTAAAATAGAGAAAAATTTTTTACAAGCTTTGAGGGCTTACAGTGAGTAAGGAGATCACATTAGAGACTTTTTCAATTCGCTAAAATGTGATTGGGGAATGCAATCATCACTAAATTTTCGTTCAGAATGCCAAATCGAATTAAGGAATGAAATCTTTCGAAGCTCTGGCTGTTGGTCGATCAGAAATCATCTATTTGACGGAACATATCACTAAAATGTTTTAAAGTGCTAATTACGTGACAGGTGTAAATACGATTTTTTTTGCGTTTTGGAGTACAAAAAATTTTATTAAAAATGATTAGGAAAAAATACGAATTTAAACAGTTTTCTAAGTTTTATGTTTTGGAGTAAAAAAAACTTTTAGAAAAATTTTCCTTGCGTTTTGGGAGTAAACAAATTTATAAATGACTCTATTCAGTATGTCGTACAAGGGAAGTGACTAGAAATTTTGTACGTAAAACAAAAACAAATTTGAGTCTTTTGTTTTTTTTTACGTACAAATTGTGTAGTCACTTACTTCTACCAATCATACATGGGACTATTTAAATAAATGGACTAATTAATTGACGATTTATTTGGCATTATATTGAAACTAATGTCAATGAAATTTTTAGCATTGGCATTGTTTCAATCAATGCCAATGCTCGTTAAGGAATTAGTAGCATTAGTAATGCCAATTATAAAAAATTTCATTGGCATTAATAAATGCCTTAATGAAAACAAAGCATTAGCAATATTAAATGTTGTATTTACGTGAGCGAGTTGTGAAATTTCTTGTTGCCTTAAACTTAAAATGGCTATATCTCGAAAACTAAGCCAAATAGAGCAAAATAGAGGGCATTTTTGGTTCTTTGAATCTCCATAGTTTCGCCGGTCCTCTTTACATGTGTGGACCCTAATAGGTCCAAATTTCGAATCTAAAAAATTGGCACTCCCTAAAATTTGAAAATTCACATACCTTTAGCATTATCATGCTTAGTTTTCCAGATACTGCAATTTAGGGGCCAATAGGGTCTTGAGAATTTTAGAAACTGAATAACTAAAAAACTACACCATTTACAGATGTAATTCGAAAAAGATCAATTGTAATTCGAAGATTATACTTGTAATTCGAAGATTCCATTTGTAATTCGAAGATTCCATTTGTAATTCGAAAATTCCATTTGTAATTCGAAGATTATACTTGTAATTCGAAGATTCTATTTGTAATTCGAAGATTCCATTTGTAATTCGAAGATTCCAATTGTAATTCGAAAAATATCAATGAAAATTCAGTTCATATTTTTCGAATTACAATTGGAATCTTCGAATTACAAATGGAATCTTCAAATTACAAATAGAATCTTCGAATTACAAGTATAATCTTCGAATTACAAATGGAATTTTCGAATTACAAATGGAATCTTCGAATTACAAATGGAATCTTCGAATTACAAGTATAATCTTCGAATTACAATTGATCTTTTTCGAATTACATCTGTAAATGGTGTATTTCTCAGAGAGTTTTCGAGTATTGACAGACGAGTTCTAGAAACCAAGAGCTACAAAAATGCTTTTGGAATTTTTGTTGTGTCGGGGTTCACACATGTGAAGAGGACCCGCGAAAGTATGGAAATCCATAGAAATGGCATTAGTACAACAAATGCCAATGCCAAAAAATTTCAATGCCAATAAATGCTAATGCTTTTATTTGGCATTGGCATTAGTTCCAACTAATGCCAATGAAAATTCAATGCCAATTAAAAATTCCCATGTATGCTACCAATATAGGAACCAATTTTTTTCTAAGTACCGGAAACAAAACGTTTTGCCAATGCTATTAAAATGCTATTAAAAGAATTTTTTTTTTGAAAAAATTTTCTCAGTTTCGAAAAAAAATTTGAAAATGTTTGGCAAAAAATTGCTTTAACAATAATCAGACTGTCCTGACATGTCAAAAAAAAATGTATCAAGGCTTGAGACATTTCCTCTCAAAGGTGATATTTGTTTCTATATGAAGTGCGTGAGGTCTTTGATAGGTCACATGGGAAACCAGATACCCTGGTCTGTTTCCCTACAAAGAGACGACGGTCATTGTTACCAGTTCTAAGTTAAGTTGGAATTATTATGAATTGTAATTGAATACAAAGAATAATAAAAAACTCGATCAAGAGATCAAATTTATTATAAATTTTATTACTCTAGAATTTGTTTCCTCTGTTTTTTTTTCATTTCCATATGTATAGTATATGTTAGAATTGTTTATAAACAATTATTCGTTGAATTGAATTCAATTTATTATTATTCTCCATTTACATAACTGTAATAAAATACAATATGAAATATTTTTCCTTAACATAATTTTGTTGATTTTGTGTTTTATTATTAGTCAAACTAAATATAAATAAGAAAACTATTGTCGCCCAAAACCGACCTTGTACTCCACAGCAGGGTGTTGCTGAAAATATGTCCCCAGTTCAAACATGGCCCGATTGAATCTATATTTGTTTAGATCTTTTATTAATGTAGAAAATACATACAGATAGGGTTGCCAGACGGCCTGGAATGGCCTGGATTTTCCAGTTATTTGAGGTCTGGTCCAGTTTCCAGTTAAAACATAATTTATCCAGTTGAAAAATGATTTTTTTTATTTAAACAATTATTTTTTTTATTAAATATTTTTTACATTTTTTTTGGACTGCTTTTTGAATAAAACATTAATCATAAATGTAACATAAATGCCTCTTTTGTATACGGAAATTGTGCTCTTTTTGCTGCATTTTCACAAATTTGTTTACAACTTTTTCGAGCATTTCGGCCAGTCTAGCGTTGATTTAGGCACGAATGTTTTCCTTGAGCTCGTCGATGATTTATATTAAGGATTCTTGGCGTACATTTTGCTTTTAAAATATCCCCACAAAAATATGTCTGGATGGGTCAAATCTGCAAATGATGGTCAGTTGTTATCGCTTTTTTTTTTGACTTCGCACGTACCGGAAATTTTAACTGTCCTTCTAGATTTCCAGATTTGACCACTTAATTTTGTGGGGTTATTTAAAAGTAAAAATATACTCTTAACAATCCTCAGGCCAATGACGAAAAAGTAATATAAATGCTTAAAAAGGGCACATTTTGCCGTGGCAAATAGAGACGGCCATTTAGTCCAAAATAAAAATATCTGTCTTACATATGAAAATCGGTTGATTTTTTTTTTTCAAATTATTAAAAAAAAATTATGTATGGGTCCAGTTACTTTTTCAAAATCCAGCTGAAAATTTTCCATTATCCAGTTATTTGACTTCTAGTATCTGGCAACCCTACATACAGACCAAATTTAAGTGAAATCAGCATATATTTGTAGATTTAAGTGAATATCGGGTGGAATTTGTATATGGGGACTTAGAAGAAAAATGGTCTGATTTTATTCAGATTTAATTACGTTACCTAACTACACTTTAAAAACCTTTAAAAAAGAATTAATTTGTATATTCAATTTTAAATGTGGACAATTTTAAAATACATTTGGAAAATTTTAAAAAACATTTGGAAAATTTTAAAATACATTTGGGCAATTTTAAAATACATTTGGACAATTTTGAAATACATTTGGAAAATTTTAAAATATAATTGGAAATGGTGTAGGTTGGCACGAAAAATTACTTTTGTCGAATTTCGTCAAGTACCGGGCTAATATATTTTCCTTTTGATTTAAAAATTCCACATTAAAAATTTTCAACAAATTTAAAATTTACACTTTCAAAAATGCCCACCAAAGTTTTTGTTTAGCTACGCTAATGGAATCTTTTTTCAAAACTCTTTGACAAATACTGATCTCCTTAGTTTTGTATTTTATTAAAGTTTATTTACCTAAATCTATTTATTAATTTCTTATCAATTCATTGTATTGGTTTTTAGTTCACAACAAAACTCAGTAGCTAGTTTTTTTTTTTTTAGTTGACTACCACCAATTTATGATTTATATCACCAAATCTAAGTTCTTGGTCATATCGCTCCTTTACTTGTATAGTGTCACAACTCAAAATATTTGATTTTGCAGAAAACACGTTTAAAGTTTACTATTGAAACTGGTTTCTAATTGAAAAAGACCGGCACATAGAAAATGTAATAATGGCGATTACTCTACTCAAACGGTGAGTTTAAAAGATATTAATACGAATTTTTGACACAATATAAAGTACGATATAACGAATAATTCTGCATCATTAACTCAAAAAACGCATTTTTTGAGTTATGCCACTATACAAGTAAAGGAGCGATATGTATGTGGGCATATTAATTCAAATATTTGGGTTTTTCATGGAGGCAAAACTGAGAGTTTTAAAAATAACTCTTTCACACGAATATTCTACAGTGGTCAAATTCAGCCACAAAAATTCTAAAACTGCTTGATTACTCAAAAAGGCATTTAATTTAGAAACGAACTTCATATATGTGAACAGAATAGGACATCGAATGGTATTTAAACAAGTACAAACATAATTTTTTCCAAAGAAATATGATTTTCACGGATTTTTTTTTTACCAAACATTTTTTATACCTTGGAATTTAACTTTTTTTACTTGAATTTTACTATTTTTATTTTGTCACAAAATTTTTTTTCTCAAATAAAGTACTTTGCAATAACATTTTTACATTGTGGATACAAGTAGTATGTAACCCGGCAAGGCCAAATTAAATTTTTTCATTAGTTTTATTTCTAAAGTTTTCTGTATTAAGCTATTAAAATAAAACAAAAATATTTATTGCATATTTATTTTATTGTTTTTGCACTAATATTAATTGCATACTTTTAGGGATTGTAATAAAACATGTCTCGACATTAATTTTATCATCATCTGTATATTTAAAATTCTACTTATCAATGAAATTCATTGAATGAATTATTCAATTAACCAATAAATCAATTGTCTTTTGACATTTATTACAGACCTATTATCTCCATAAAATGTTCACCTTTATTAACCTAAATATTTAAAAGTTTTGTTCTAAAAGTTAAAATGTTAATAGTATTAACTTAATACATTAGAGATAAGATAAGAAAGACTATTATTATTTATCTTTATCAATTCTTAGTCACCATAATTTGTAAAACATTTACAAATTGAGGTGATAACATTTTTTTTTTGAATAATTAAAAAAAATTATAAGATAAAATAAGTAAACAATAAGGTGAAAACAAAAAAAAAATATGTACAAACAAATAATTTATTAATTCGAATCACGCTATACATTACGCGCTCTCTATCTCTTGTTGGCTAGATAGTACTTTAGGCTTCCAGTATTTTTGGAATATTCTGTTTGTGTATCAGTTGTTGGCATTAATCCAATTTATGAAACCGGTATATGTATACGTAAATAATACAATACAATTTGGTAGTTGTACTATTTTTTATGAGTTGTTTCAAGTGATAAGAAATTGTATTTTTTGCAAGGATGGGTACCAATTCGATAAAAGTATTGGTATTGGTATTGGTTTTTAAAATTATATTAGTATTGGTATAGGTATTGGTTTTCATTTTTTGTTGAATTGGTATAGGTTTCGGTATTGGTTTTGAATTATTTAGGTATTGGGTATTGGTATTGGTTTTAGCCTCGAATTGGTATCGGTTTTTAATAAGTATTGGTATTTATCTTATATCGGTTTTGGTATTTGTATGCAAAAGGTTTTGTCGTTAATATTAATTTATTTAACGTACGTCGTCCTTCCGTCCGCCCCACAGTGCACACTGGGGCGTGATGGTAGGTTTTTTGGCCAAAAGTCTCTATAGGTCGTAAATGTTAACCGATCTTTTTGAAATTCAGAAATTAAGCCTATATTAAGGTAATTAATAAGTGCCTTGAAAGTTTTTGAAATCGGACCTACAAGGAAACTATTTCAGGGTGGACACTTTATTTTTAATCAAATTCACAGATGTTATAGATGAATCAAATGAAGAGACACTTGTCTTTTGTTTATGTATTTGAATTAGAGATGGTCTGTGGTCCCGTTATTTGCGTGACTCAAAAAACCACGTGATTAAGGCGTGAGCGATTTTTATTTAAGTCACGTGATTATTGAGAGATTTTCATTTAAATTAAGTGACTATATTAGGGTAGGTTAACCTAACGTAACCTAGGGTAATAAATAAGTGCCTTGAAACTTTTTAGATTCAGACCTACAAGGAAATTTTTTCAAGGGTAGACACTAGGGATATAACCATTTGCGTTTTTTTTAAATATCAAAAAGGACCTATCATATTTAGAAAGTACATGAAAAATCAAGAAGAAATGTGTGTTCTTTTTTTCGCGAATATTAAAAAAGGTTCGGCACCGATCGCGATGAAGTTTTCGCTAATATTTTTTTGTATTACTCGGAAAACCCGTATTTCTAGTGTCGAAAGCCATTTTATAAATTTGTTATTGTTTTATTTTTGTTGTAAAACGACAAAAAGCCAAAAAACGGTGGATGGGAAGGAATCCCACCATAAAACATAAAAAAATTTAAATTTATGGTGTTTTAGAAATTGCAATCGGTGCCGAAGGTTTTTGGACCAAAATGTCCCCGGATAACGTTTTTTGTTATCAGTATAAAATTGCCCATACGATTATGATAGGTTCCTATTTTGGTTATACCCCTAGTGGACACTTCATTTTAATTAAAATTTCCCAGGAAAAAATTACACATTACATTAAGACCACATTACCATACATTGCATTACATTTCTGGTTACCAATTTTTATCACTCGATTACCAAACACATTGCCAATAATCAAAAAGTATTTAATTACATTATAAAATAAAATTGTAAATAAAAACTAGTTCCATGTAAAAAATAGTAATATTATTATTTCCAAGACACAAAATAAAAGTTTATATGAAAATTTTAACGGTAGTTTTTTAGCTATAGCCCTAAAGTTTGGCACAAATATGTATTAAGGTCATAGGATGGTTAAGTTTGTAAATGGGCATGATCGGACCGGGAGGGAAAAAGTTCCCAACTTGAAAAATTTAACCTACGAAAAACTTTATTTTTGACAGTTTTTTTTTGTATTTTTGTTAAACAAGTAAAATATTTTTATGTAAAAAAAGTAAAAGTACTGCAACTGGATCCAGGTAGCCCCCTGTGATTTTTTTTTGACCCGCCCTCTTTTGTGGGCGTGAATATAAAAAAGAGGTTCCAGTTTTTTGCAGGGCAACTGGTTATATTTGACACTAGCGAAGTAGTTATTCTTTTCACTTTGATAAGTACTTCCTTACAAACAAAAAAAACTGGTTATTAGTAAAAAAAAGTAATTGATTCTCAAGAACTAATTGAAATGAGTCTCACTCCTTGTTAAAAGAATCGATTGCGTAATCTAGCAGGGAATCGATTTCCACAAAATTCCTTAATTCCCCACTGGATTACTTTTTTGAAAATTTTTTCCTGGGTTACAGATGTTATAGATTAAACAAATGATGAGACACTTGTCTCTTGTTTATGTATTTGAATTGGAGATGGTCGCTGGTCCCGTGATTTGCGTGACTCAAAAAAGTGATTTTCATTTAAATCACGTGATGTTGAGTTGAAAGATTCTAAGTGAGTGTCTAGAGAGTGGGTCGAATTTTTGCGTGAAGGATTTTTTTTTTTTGAAAAACCCCTTTAAAAAAAATAAATAAAAAAAAAAATTGTGGAAACCTCATTTTTAAACTCATCGTTATCAAAAGTTCTACGCCCTTTCAAAAAACTGTCTGGGCCAGAATTATCCTTTCTATTCCAACTTTCCAAAAAATTTGCCCGCTTGTGTCCGTTTTCAAAAATGGAATTAAAATAAATTTTATAAAAAAATAAAATTTATAAAAAAATTCGATTTTTTTTTTTTTAAAACTCCCTTTTAAAAACTCATCGTTATAGAAAGTTCCACGCCCTTTCAAAAAACTGTTTGGACCAGGATTATCCTTTTTATCCATACTTTACAAAAAACTTGCCCGCTTGTGCCAGTCAACACAAATTGAAATGCCAAAAATTAAAAAAAAAAAATAAAAAAAATTTTGTGAAAACCCTCTTTTTTAAACTCGTCGTAATCAAAAGTACCACAATGCTTCAAATCGGTTTTTTGTGTATTCGGGTTTCATTTTATCCAGTATTAATATAGAAATAAATATGTTTGTACTTTTGGAAAAACTTAAAAATTGTTAATTCATAAAATTAATTTATTCAATTATAAAATGCTCATTTTAACAACTTTAGATTTGTTCATCTCCCTTTCTATTAATATTTTAAACGCAGACGAAAAAACGGTAAACCAACGAAGATTTTGGGGTCTAAGTTTTGGATTATGTCGCGGAACATTTTGGAAAAACTATTCAAAATTGAACAATTTTAAAAAATTTAAATAAAAAAAAATAAAAAATCACAACAAAACAGAATCAAGAACTGTCCATACCCATTTACAAGTTGTACATCCTTTTGTCTTAATAATGTATAAATTTGTTAGCTTTTTTGATAACGGTATATGGAGATTTAAACATAAATATTTTATTTTTGATTGATCATTCCAAGAGAATGGCTCTACCTATTTTTACAAAAATTACAGACAATGTGGCATCAAGTCATACTTAATACAATAGAGCATTCACTTTTTCTAATTTTCTAATTTTTTTTATCAATTGTAAATAGTTTTTTAGGCATTTGTGCCTTTTCATTGGCATTAGTACAAATAATGCCAAAAAAATTTCATTGGCAATAAATGCTAATGATTTTTTTGACAGTGGCATTAGTTCCAACTAATGTCAATGAAAATTCAATGCCAATTAAAAATTCCCATGTATGGGTTAGATTGACCATTGTACAATCGTCAATATTACCCACACACGATCAATATAAAAGAAGAAGGAGAAGAAGTGCAAAAATTATAATAAATCTATTTGACAGCATTCATCGCGCGGAGGAAAAATTAAAAAAATCCCTAACATTTTTTTATATATTTATATTTTGGAGGGTATAAAAAATAAAAATGCGTAACAAATTACCTAATTTTTATTGGTCAGTTTTTACTCCATTTATGTCCACTGTACCAATGCGAGAAGAACTTATTTTTCGCTTCTTTTTTAAATAATAATGATAAAATTAAAGTTAAAGCCAACTAAATCAAAAGTGGTTTACAAAAATATATATTTTAAGGCGTTTTAATTTTATCTCTTTTGAGAAAAATTAAAAAAAGGAAATTTTATAAAACTAAAGGCCTATTCACACCTGAGGTGAAATCTCGTTCGAACGAGATTTCGATCATATGATCAGTATCATTTTATACACAACCATATGATCGAAATCTCGTTCGAACAAGATTCACCTCAGGTGTGAATTGGGTATAAGATTCAATTTTATTTTTCCTTTTTTGGAAGAAGGTACTTTTTTAGTGAAATTAGCACCGGCAGATCTTAAAAATCTTGTCAAAAAAAATGTTTAATATTCCGTTATTCCAGAAAAGCCATATAAATTGCGGTGGTAAGGGTAGATATTTTTTTAATTGCAGAAAGATGACACTTAACATTTGTAACAAAATATACCTGAAATTCATCCTTTCATACATATTTTTTTAAGTGATTGAAATGGGTTATCGTGCAGGGGCCCCTTTTTCGATTTTAGATCTTTTTCTAATTACACGGGCAAATTTTTTTTTCTTATATGGAGTTCACAAGTTGTTTAACAAAACACCAATAACTGAATAAAAACGTAATGGATACAGAACAAATAATTTTTTAAACACGTAGCCCTTAAACTCTCATAAATAGCAAGTGTGAACCGCACATTATGCATTCTTAAATTCTTTTATAATATGACTGTGCCTCTAATAAAACAAACAAAATTTTTTTTTCTGGATTCTGGTGTTGTGACATATAATTTTGTAACGACTGCTTGGTTAAAATTTTGGGATTTCCAAAAAAGGACATTAGTATTTTTTTTACAACGCAAAGAACAGTGCAGTGACATTCAATATATGTGCATCACATATTAATAATGTTTGCAAAAGAAAAAATTTCATTACAGAAAAGGTCTACATTTTTTAAGATATACTTTTATTAGGGGTCATAAAAATCACGTAACGTGACAAAAATATTTGTTTTATGTTTTTATGGCTTTTAAAATTCAAGTAGTTAAATCCGTTTTGTTATATGACTTTGCATGCAAACGATTACTGATCGATGTAACATCTTTTGTAAACATCTGTAGCAATTCGTTAGTCAGGTAAAACCTAGTAATGTGATGGAAAGAAAATGTTTGACGTCACAATTAAAACAAACGAAAATAAGAATACAAAAAAACCGAAACAAAACCGATACGAAAGTAGAAAAAAATGAATTGGTATTGGTTTTTTATTGGTATTGGTTTTGAAGAATAAAAGTATTGGTTTTTAATTGGTATTGGTAGTGGGGAATCAGTATTGGTTTTTTATCGGTATTGGTATCGCACAAATAAAGGTATTGGTTTTTAATTGGTATTGGTTTTCAACTTGAATTGGTATTAACGGGTATTGGTATCGAAAAGGTATTGGTACCCATCATTGATTTTTTGTTAAATGGTAAACAAAATATGGACTACACCATTTTCGGACTACAACATTTTTAAAACTTTATGGTTTGAATCCAAACATTAGCATAGAATTTTAATTAAAATATAATAATTTTACTTTTTGTAAACTTCAAATAGTTTGTATTTGAGCTATATCTGTTAAGCGGTTCAAAAGTTATGAACAAAAATGTTAGGTCAAAAACTTTAGTGCATTCCACATAACCTAAAAATACAAAACTCTTAAATTCGTCCGCTGGTGGACCAATAGGAACGGTATTTAATAATGGATGGTACAAACATGTTTTTTAACAAAATTATTTTCTTTTGAAAATTTTTTTCACCATTTTTCACATAAAATCTTTTTCATATAAAGTTTTTCCAATTATTTTTTCAAGGTTCTAAGGGGTATTTAATATTAGACAAGGTCGAATTATAATTTCAAAAATTTTACTTTAGCATTTTTTAATTATTTAATTTTTCCTTGAAAATGGTGTTTTTGTCTTGGAAGGTGTTTGTATTTTAGTTATTATTTAATATTGTTTATATTAATTAGTTTTTTCTTTTTAGTTTTTATGCCAAAATTTTAATCTGACTGTGCGACGTGTTTTCTCTCTTATTCAATGTTTTTGTAAATTGAATCATTAATAATCTCGAAATTTGACACACATCATTTTTTACGTAAAATTCATAGTTTAATATATTTTATTTATGCGTATTTATTTGTAAATATTTTGTTTAAGTTTTATGTTCTTTGTTTTTTTAGTTTGAGTTTTCTATATGAGACACAGATTGTTAGATATGTACAGTAGGGCGGATCGAGAAATGCTTTTTCACGAATTTCGCTTGGGCGCTATGCGGGATTGGTAAAACTAGATGCCAAAACGATGTGGTTAAAATTTCAGGAAGATCGCCCTTCATCTAGGGTTGCCCCTCCAGCGCTGAAGTTTCAACTTTTTTAAGCCAAAGAGCATTTTTTTAAAAAATTGTCAAAAATTCAAATTTGATCAGATCTTCTTAATTTTGGATTTTATGTGGTCTAGTTAATCACATCTAGTTATATTTTTAATATCAGCTTAATACGATATCGCTAACCTCCCAAAACCAGAGGTGGAAAAGTATACTTACATTTTGGAGAAACCCGAAAAGCAATTTTTTGCAATTATGTAAAAAAAAACACATAAAAATTGCAAAATATGATTTTTTTCTTTTCGACTTGGAAAATAGACTACTCAAGGATTCCAAAACCGTTAACACCAAAAAATACGAAATTCTTGAACGGCGTGTGGACCAATCTCAACAACGATATTTTCAAAAAATTTATTTTATACATTTTTTTGTCATATTTTTCTATTAAAGATATTCTCATTATAATTTAAGAGCCATGGAGTCACCCCAGCTCACCGACCCCTTCCTTCCCCCCCCCTTAAAACAACGCCCCTGTCAAACATTTTTTTTTATTTTTTTACATGTTGGAGGGTATAATAGATTCGGCACAGTCGAATTTAACACTCTCACTTGTTTAACTTTATTTTGAATGAAGCAATATCCTTTCGATACATCGGAAAATGTTGGTAGTTGGTTTACGGGTAGTTTATTGGCCTTACCGAAAATTGGACAATTTATATTTTTATTACAAATAGGCGACATTTTAAAGACTGCGACTAACTTTTTTAAATAAATTTTTTTTTGCTTTGCAAAAGTTATATGATATTTGTAAAACCTAAGCCTACTATTAAAATCAATTTTTTATATTTCGCACAGGTTAAAGATGAAATTGGATTTGATTTTTTTTTAAATAATTCGAATAATAGTAGTCTACAACGAAAATGCGAACTAACCGCGAATATTTTTTGTATACGTAATATGATCCGCTAAACTCATAAAAGTTTTCAATTTTAATCTATTTGTAATTGGTAAAAAACAATTTTTTGTGTGGGACATATATGACCACGTCGACAAGGGTTAATGATCTCTTAAATTTTAATGAAATTATCTTTTATAGGAAAATATGACATATTTTGTAAAAAAAATTTAAAATATAGAACTAAATAGCAAAAAAAATTCATGAAATAAATTTTTTGAAAATATCGTGAGTTCAGATTGGTCCACACGCCGTTCAAGAATTTCGTATTTTTTGGTTTTAATGGTTTTGGAATCCTTGAGTAGTCTATTTTCCAAGTCGAAAAGAAAAAAATCATATTTTGCAATTTTAATGTGTTTTTTTTTACATAATTGCAAAAAATTGCTTTTCGGGTTTCTCCAAAATGTAAGTATACTTTTCCACCTCTGGTTTTTGGAGGTTAGCGATATCGTATTAAGCTGATATTAAAAATATAACTAGATGTGATTCACTAGACCACATAAAATCCAAAATTAAGAAGATCTGATCAAATTTGAATTTTTGACAATTTTTTAAAAAAATGCTCTTTGGCTTAAAAAAGTTGAAACTTCAGCGCTGGAGGGGCAACCCTAGATGAAGGGCGATCTTCCTGAAATTTTAACCACATCGTTTTGGCATCTAGTTTTACCAATCCCGCATAGCGCCCAAGCGAAATTCGTGAAAAAGCATTTCTCGATCCGCCCTAATGTACAGTGGCTGACAACAAATTTGAAACTTTTCTATAGTTAGTATATGCAGTTTTTTAAAGACAAAGCTAACAACGTTATTATTATTTTAAACGAGTATAATTTTAAAAAATGTTGTGTATGTAATTTATAAAGCTTTAATTTAAGCTTGATAGCGTCCAGATTGAGTAAATAAT
>OY992536.1:274787965-274837965 GCA_963921195.1 Pegoplata infirma | reverse complement strand
TTTTTTTAGCACAGTGTTATAATAACTCTTGTAGTTCAAAATCATGCGCGTTCTAGTGCAAAATATTAACTGTAATTTCAGTGAAAAATAATAAATTCTGATTATTTTTTATTAAAAATAAAAATTGTTTTATTTGACCTTTAAAATATTATATTTTGAGCAGGTTTATTCTAGCTCGAGGTCATTATTTCGTTTACTAATTAAAACTATGATATTATCACAGAATAATTTTCAAGAAAATTATTTTTCTGTTTTATTTGTCATTAAATATCCTTTGCTACACACAAAACTAAAACTTTGTCAAATTACTAGGAAAAGGCTCGTAATCCCATTTTACCAATATTTGACAGTTTTCCGTGTTTTTTAACAAATCGAAATTTACATTTTTTTTTTTGTAATTTTACATTTTTTTTGTAATATTACAAATTTTTAAGATAATTTTACAAACCTAGTATATTCACGAGAGTTCCTTGTAATTTTAATGGCGCCAAAACCTTTAAATTTACAATTTTATTGGTAAAAGGCTTGTAAAATTGGAAAATTATTTGTAAAAAGCTTGTAAAATTACTAAGAATTCTCGTAAAATAGGAGGTAGCAAAAAAATCTAGTAAAATTACGAAACCTCTTTGTAAATTTTATCGTTTATTATAACATTTTTGTAAATTTACAATTTTATTGGTAAAAAGCTTGTAAAATTACCAAATTATTGGTAAAAATCTTGCAAAATTACTAGGAATTTTTGTCAAAATTGGAGGTAGCAAACAAAAAAAAGTTACAAGTTTTTCTTGTAATTTTACAAGTTTTTTTTTTTTGAGTGTACTTGACGTACAAGGGTTTTTATTTTTGCTAAATAATCTTGACAATGGGATCTGAAAAAATCCCGAAAAACGTGTCGATGAAGTCTTGCAAAAAATGACCAACATAAATAAATTTAAAACAGAAAAATAATATTCTTGAAAATTATTCTATGAGAATATCATAGTTTTAATTAGCAAAGAAAATATTGACCTCGAGCTAGAATAAACCTACTCAAAATAGAATGGAAAAAAATATTTTTTTTCACGAAAAACAAAATTATGATAAAAAAATGTGATGAAAACAAATGATGAAAAAAAGTTCTTGATGTAAAACAAAATTGATGAAAAAAAGATTGATAAAAAAATGATGAAAAAATTGATGTAACAAAAAATTTGATAAAAAAAATTGATAAAAAAAAGTTTTAATGAAAAAACAAATTGATGAAAAAAAAATTTATGACAAAAAAATTATGAAATACAATATTTGTTGAAAAATAAAATTGTGATGAAAAAAAAAAATTGGGAAAAAAATAAAATTTTTGAAAAAAAAATTGGGAAAAAAATAAAAAAAAAAATTTATGAAAAAAAAAATTGATAAAAAAAATTATGAAAAAATTGTTAAAAAATAAAAATTTGATGAAAAAAATTATTTTATAAAAAAAATTTGATGGAAAAAAAAAAATATAAAAAATATTTAAATAATTTTATCTCTTTTGTTTATAACTTTCTTATAACCACTGGACGATTTCGATGAATTGTAATACCAACCTGACCAGGTAAATGACTAATATATAAAACTTCAGAACTTCAGCAGCCTAAGTAAAGTTTTTTAAAAGTCAGCGTGTTTCCAACAGAGAGACAGACAAAAAAATCTCAAAATTTCTTTTCATTGACCCTTTCGTAGAGCTTGCGACAGTCTTTCATTTAAACATTATTTAAGCCAAATCCAATCATTTTAACACGTGATGCCCTTTAAACAAAGTTTTGGATTTTTGGAAAATGTCCACAAAAATTTCAGATTTTGAAAAATTTTAAAAAAAATTCTTGCGATACTATATTTTTTATACCCTCCACTTACAATTAGTGATAGAGGGTATATATAAGTTTGTCATTCCATTTGTAACTCATCGAAATTTCGGTCTGGGACCCCATAAAGTATATAAATTATTGATCAGTGATCGATTCTAAGACATTCTAGCGATGTCCGTCTGTCTGTCCGTCTGTGGAAATGTTGATCACGGCCAAGGTATTAAACATATATGACTGAGACTTAGCAAATTTACTTGCTGTTGTCCTATGTAGTTTGGTTTTGCATTTGAGCGAAATCGGTTCAGCGGTTCAAAAGTTATGAACTAAAATTTAAGAACACCTAAAAAATTTTGGTATATTCTACATAACCTAAAAATACAAAATGCTTTAAATTGGCTGCTGGTTGGCATATGTGAACAGAATTGGACACAGAATGAAATTTTTACAAGTACAAACCAATTAAAAAAAAAAAAAATCGCGAAATTTTTTTTCACCAACAATTTTTTTCCGCGGATTTTTTTTTTCAACAATTTTTTTTTTGCAAATTATCTTTTATTACATTGTGGATGGTATCAGTACACTCGGCAAAGCCGAATTTAACTTTTTTACTTGTTTTTTTTATTAATTTTGGCATGCTGAATATAAATATTATCGGTTTTCAAGATATCGTCATTTAAAATTTTTTCTAAAAATTGAAAATTGCGGGGTTTTTTCTACGTTAAAGAATTTTTTTCCACTGATGTTTTCATGAAAATTGAGATAAACTATCATATAAATCTAATTTGAGCGAAATCTGAAAATTTTAACCCATGGTGCCCTTCGATCAAATTTTTGGGGTTTTGGTAAAAATTTTCTAAAAAAAAAATTTAATCAAAGGATGCCACGGATTAAAATGATGGAATTTGGCTCAAATTAATTTTAAATGAAAGTTTGTCTCAAGCTCTATGAAAGGGTCAAGGGAAAAGAATTTACAGATTTTTTCAAAATCTTAAAAATTGAAAAAAATTGCGAATTTTTGCAAATTTCAAACAGCATCTGTTTTCTCTAGAATCAAGTTTTGTAACTTCAAGCTCGCTTATCTTATTTTTCTTTAACTAAAACGCACTTATTGTTGCAAACATATGATACAAAATATTGATGTGAGTGGTTCAAGGTGAAAATCCATTTTTTTTTTCTTAAATACTAAAAAAAAACTTTTCTTTAATAAATGTGTGAAAATTCTAAAGAATTCACACAATTCGTATTGGTAGTATGTACTGTGTATGATTCTAGGTGTGTGAATGTATTTGTTTGAGGAAATATACTTTTTAGTCTGAATGTTATCGACACTCAAGCATCTTTCAATCAGTGTTAGGAAGAAGATGATGAAAAAAAGAAAAGTTTACCCAGCAAATTGCCAATACACAACAACAAATAATGATGATGTTGTTGTCAATGTGGCTCTTTGTTGATAGTCTTCGTCACTGGTGTGTCGATAGATATTGTATGTGAAGATGTGTAGATGCTGCAGGCGATAAATTTTCTAACGATACTTGCTTACATGCCACAGACAGACACACACTTACAATCGTACCGCATAAAAGCATACATATGAAGGTACCAACAGGAGATGGGTGCGTGAGTGGATTTTGACTCACACTCACTTACGCAAACAATAATCGAATTACTCACTAATCACTCACGAAAATTTTCACGTGAGTAAAAGCCAAATTACTCACGTTTACGCGTGGCTTAAGTCAGATTTAATCACGATCACGTGGGACTCACGCAAGTTCTACTCTTGCTATAAAAAAATAACAAGTGAGAGTTTTAACTTTGGCTGTGCCGAATCTTCTCCACGCGATAAATTTTTACAAATTTATTTATTTCTTCTTTTTGCACTGAAGTAATTGGATTTTTTCATTATTTAGACTATTTATTTCCACGCCCTCAAAAGGAGGGCTGACCGAAAAAAACGACATTTTCTAATCTCCTGGGTCCAAGTGCAGGACTTTGAACTTCCTTTAGCATAAAAATGTTTCATTTGTTTGACAAAAATACATCGTGTTATCTACAGACGGACGGACATTTATAGAATGTCTGAGAATCATGGACCAATACAATATATACTTTATGGGGTCATCGACCGATATTTCGATGCGTTACATTCGGAATGATAAAGTGAGTATACCTTCATACTGTGGTTGGATGGTACAGAAAAATTAATAAAGTGAGTAAAGTCCAAAAAATCAAATCACATAAACTCACGAAAAACAAAAATGGATCGCTCACGTGAACTCTAATCATGAAATTGAAATTAAAATCACTCACTTTCTCATGTAATTCACACAAATCACGTGACCAGCGCCCATCTCTAGTGCTAACATACGTTCTAACTAATGTGATTGGTTTGGTTGGTTGTTTGTCGATAATGAGTTCTGTATTGATGAGGCAGTTTTTTTTTGTTTGAAAACTTGTTGTTTTCAATTTTTTTTTATCTTATAGATCACTGCCAAGGATTTTTTATCACGTTAAGTGAATAGACTCTTTTAAATTGTTTTTTTTTTGTCTCATTATATTTTTAGATTTATTTTTATTCTTTTAAAATAATTTTAAATTATTTTATTTAAACAATTTAAAAAGTACTTTTGCAGTATTTAATACCTGTTATTATGGATAAATGCTTTTCAAATATAGCAGTGACGTATTTAAGGGTTTTTTTTTGTTCGAATATATTTTGCTATTAAGCATTGTAGTGTAACAACAAAAATCGGAATGGGATGAAACCAAAAGCAAGTGAAAGTTGACATTTTCCATAACAAAACTCTGAAGGTTTTTTTAGTTCAGTGCTAGATATTTTTACACTCATTTGAAGTTGTTGAACTTTTATTTTAATTATAACAATAATTACTTGAAAACTGTATAAGAGGCGTATACTTAATTTTGTAATTGCCTTTAAATAACAATCATACGCAACGGTGCACAGAGGTTTATTTTTAATTATTTGGCTATTCAGTAAACAGGTAATGGACCGATTGCTGCAAAATTCTTACTGGTTATAAGCTAACGTAGTTTCGAGCTAATGTTTTGACGCTGAACTCCACATGTCCAATAAGGGCACCACCAGGGGCCCCTAAAGAAGGACATATTTAGTATACGAAAACTTTAAATACTTTCAAATCACCAACTTCAAATTCGTGTAAAAAAATCTAGCACTGAACAAAAAAACCTTGAGTGTTTTGTTATGGAAAATATCAACTTTTACTTGCTTTTGGTATCATCTCATTCGGATTCGGAAAGTTCAATTTTGTATCACTGTGTATTTTATACTTTTCGACCTTTCCCGATAATTGTCAATATTGTAAAATTGTAATTTTCTAAGACTAATCCCTACTAACGAGACAAGTTAAACCCATCAGAAAATAGAAACAAATAATTATTTCAGAAAATTTACAACGATATTTTTTTCCGTGTTACTGGTGGTAACACTGAAAAATCACAATTGCCGCCGCAATTGTGATTATACTCTTATTGAATATTTTCATAAATCTTTTAAAATCTTATTATCTTCCAAAAATCAATTCCGTCCGCTACTGGATTTTCAGCAATTTGATTGTTATTATATGGGAGTTTTTAATTTGCTTTTATTTTCTTCGATAGCACTGTGCAACAGTCTTTTTATACCCTCCTCTCTGGACGGTACTGAAATCACATTCTCAGATGGAGCCAAGTATCTTGGAGTATTTCTAGATAGGAAGCTGAATTTCAGGCGTAATATTGAGGAACGGGTGAGAAAAGCAACGATTGCTTTGTATTCCTGTAAAAGGGCCATTGGAAAACGATGGGGTTTTAGCCCTCAAGTCGTTCATTGGATCTATACAGCAGTGGTGCGTCCAATTTTGCTGTATGGAATCATTGTCTGGTGGCCTACTTTAGAAACAAAAGCGAACTTTGTCTTTATCACGAAGGTACAGAGAATGGCGTCAATGTGCATCACTGGAGCTCTTCGTACTACACCTACGGCTGCATTAGAAATCCTCCTTCACCTGATACCCTTGGACATATTGGGTAGGCAGTATGCGGCTGCGTCGGCAATTCGACTTAATAGCACGCTGCAATGGAGGAGCAGTGATTGTGGCCATAGCGCGATCTTGAAAAAGATAACATTACCACAAAATGTGGACTGTGCTCCCTCTTTGAGCCTCTTTGAGCGCCACTTTACCACTATGATACCATCCAGGGAGTCTTGGATGGGGGATACTCCGGGTAGTGGAGCTACCATAAATTTTTACACAGATGGATCGAGGCTGCACGAACAAGTGGGCTTTGGAGTCTATTCGGAAGAGCTTGGGTTGAGCCTGGCTCGTAGATTGCCAGATCATTGCAGTGTTTACCAGGCAGAGATGCTGGCAATAAAAGAAGTGGCTGACTGGTTGAGCTGCAATGTCTTGTCTACAACCGCAGTCAACATCTATACTGACAGTCAAGCCGCGGTCAAGTCCCTGGATTCAATGTTTCTGAAAACAAGATCTGCCCTTAACTGCCGCACGTCTTTAAATGAGATGGCCAAGCAGTTTAACGTACGACTCATATGGGTCCCAGGGCACAGAGACATTCCAGGGAATTGCAAAGCCGATGAGCTTGCAAGACTAGAACTACCTTACAGGTTCCAACAGAATTGGAATGTGTTGGTATGCCTCTAGAAACTTGCAAGCAAAACCTACGGCTTTGTTCTGCGACGGAGACTAATCAAAGATGGATGGACGTGTGAGACAACACGACTGATTTGGCCTTCTCTTAATCAGGAGCGCACAAGTGAGCTGCTATCGCTTCCAAGAGGAGAGATTTCGACGGTGGTTTCTATAATTACCGGACACTGTCTTAAAGGGAAGCACGCAGAGCGGTTAAATGTGCCGTCGAATGACTTTTGCCGAAGTTGCATGGATGAAGAGGAGTTGGAAACTATCGAACACTTTATTTGCCATTGTCCGGCACTTTCTAGTCAGAGACTTGCTTCACTGGGATCTAGGGAGCTGTACGACCTTTCTGATTTGTTGGATGTCAAAATTCAACATCTAAGGAGTTTTATAAGAGGCCCAAAATGGATTAACGACAGGGACTAGTAGGGAAACCTATTACGGTCCCGTGGGCATTTATCTGATCAGGTTGGTATAGAATCCAGCCAAATCGGTCCAGTGTTTCAAAAGTTATGAGCAAAAGATAAAAAACACGATAACTTTCGAAAGACAACAATGGGGCTGCTGAAACGTAGCATGTAGCTTTACAGTTCCCCATGTCTGTTTAGTATTGAATTTTAGCTCAATCGGTACAGTGGTTCAAAAGTTATAAGCAAAACCCCGAATTTCAGATTGGGTTCATCTTAAATGCCACGTGGTAAACAAATTTTAAAAGCATTGGTGGTAACATAGCAATGCTTTTCAAACTTGTTTAGTTTTAAAGCAATGCTTTTTAAACTTGCTTCAAAAGCATTGGTAGCTTAAAAATTACACTCGAAAAAAATTTTACACTCAAAAAAAATTTTTAAATTTATTTAAAAAAAAAAATAGTTTTTTTTACAAATTCAATGCATTTACTCAGAAACATTTTTACAGTAAAAAAAAACATTACACTCGAAAAAAGTTTTACACAATTGAAAAAGATATCCACACTTTACCACCGCAATTTATATGACCATGAAATGCATTGCAAATCAGCACAGAAATTACTTCAAGCAAAATCGAAAATTTAGCATTTTTTGATTTTCGTCTTTTAATTATTTTTGATTGATTTAAAATTTTTTAGATTTAACTTGTTATCAAATTCCACTAATTTGAATCATTTTGAAACTATTTATTTTGAAAATAATGAAATAAATTGAAAATAATGCATAAAAAGTCGAAATGCAGGTTTTTCTGGGATAACGGCACATTGATTTTTTTTTTTTACAAGATTTTTGAGATCTGCGGATGCTAATTACCCTAAAAAAGTACCTTTTCCAAAAAAGAAAAATAAAATTGAATCTTGGTCCAAAATGGGTTAAATTTTTTTTTTTAATTCTGATTAATTTTTACAAAAAAAGAAAAACTGTTTTATTCGACCTTTAAAATTTTATATTTGGTGTAGGTTAATTCTAGCTCGAGGTCATTATTTCCTTTACTAATTAAAACTATGATATTGTCATAAAATACACAGTGATACAAAATCGAACTTTCGGAATCGGAATGGGGTGAAACCAAAAGCAAATGAAAGCTGACGTTTTCCATAACAAAACCCTCAAGGCCTTTTTTTAGGTCAGAGCTAGATTTTATTTTACACGCATTTAAAGTTGGTGATTTTAAAGCACTTAAAGTTTTTGTGTACTAAACGTGTCCTACTTTAAAGGCCCCTGGTGGTGCCCTTATTGGACATGTAGGGTCCAGTTTCCAAACTTAAGCTCAAAATTGCTTCAGCTATGACTGGTATGAATTTTGCTGCAATCGGTTCAGTACCTATTTACTGAATAGCCAAATTATTAAAATAAACCATTGTACACCGTTGCGTATGATTGTTATTTAAAGGCAATTATTAATATAAATCACTGGACACCGTTGCGTATGATTGTTATTTAAAGGCAATTACAATATTAATCATTCGCCACTAATACAGTTTTCAAGCATTTATTATTGTAATTATAATAAAAGTGCACTAACTTCAAATGCGTGTAAAACAAAATCTAGCTCTGAACTAGAAAAAAGCCTTGTGGGGTTTGTTATGGAATATGTCAACTTTCATTTGCTTTTGGTTTCATCCCATTCCGATTTTGGGTGTTGCACTGTGATATTATTTTTCTCGTAATTTTTTCTACACATTTTTCGGAATTTTTCAGATTCCAATGTCAAGACTATTTAGAAAATATAAAAACACTATACTACAAGTGGCACAGGAATTTTAATGGCAAATCGTTAATGATCAAACTAAAATATTAATACATATTCGACTCTACTCCCATTGGGAATTAGAAGACGAAAATTGACGATCGTATACAATTTTCATCTTCTATTTCCCAATGGGAGCAGAGTCGAATATGTATTAATATTTAGGTTTTATAATTAACAATTTGTTATTTAAATCTCCTTTGTTACTTGTACTATATTGTGTTTTTATATTTGCTAAATAATCTTGACAATGGAATCGGCCAAATTCCCAAACACGTGTCGATTAAGTCTGGCAAAAATGACCAACATAAGAGGCAAAATGTCCAGCGAAAAAGAATCATGTGTACTGTAAACTTCTGAATATATTGTATGAATAGCCCTATATTGAACTTAGAAAATTGCGTTTTTGGTTTTTCAATTTTTCAAAAACTGGGCTTAGGAGGCGTGGTCAAATATTGGAAAAATTGTCAAATTTGTGGCGAGTTTCCTTGATTAAATATTTATCACATTTAAACGGAATGCACCACAATCTCAAAAATTTACATTCTTATATAGTTTTGCATAGGCTATCGATTAAATTTTTTTTTTTTACATTTTCGGAACCCGTTCAGAAATTTTCCATTTTTTAAAAAACTCTATTTATGAAAAATCCGGCCACTTTTTGAGACTAGAAAATACAAGCAAATTACAAAATTGTTATGAAATTTAAAATTAAAATGCGATTTTCTCGAAAAAAAAACGAAGAACGCGTTTCTGATTTTTTTTGTGTGGATGGACAATCATCTAAACTTTAAAAAAAATTAAAAAAAAGTGGCCGGATTTTTGATAAATTAACTTTTTTCAAAAATGGAAAATTTCAGAACGGGTTCTGAAAATTTAAAAAAAAAAATATTTTAATTGATAGCCAATACAAAACTATATAGGAATGAAAATTTTTGAGATTGTGGTGCATTCCGTTTTAATGTGATAAATATTTAATCAAGGCAACTCGCCACAAATTTGACCATTTTTCCAATATTTGAACACGCCTCCTAAGCCCAGTTTTTGAAAATTTGAAAAACCAAAAACGCAATTTTCTTAGTTCCATATAGGGCTATCCAAACAAACTATTCAGAAATTTATGGGACCCATGTTTTTCTGTAGCGGGACATTTGGTGTGGAATGCCTCATAAATAAATTTAACACTGAAAAATAATTTACTTGAAAATTATTCTATGAGAATATCATAGTTTTAATTAGTAAAAGAAATAATGACCTCGAGCTAGAGTAAACCTAATTAAAATAAAATAATCCAGTTTATTCATGTACCTAAGACAATTTTCTAAAATTGCTGCACAGTGTAATGCCTTTAAAAAGTGATAAATTCTATTAGATTTTATAAGTTTGTCTGTGCATTAATATGAGTGGATACTAGAGTTGTCAGTCGATTAAGAATAATTCGATTAATCGATCAAACAAAACCCAACTCTTGTTCGAATAATTCAAAAATGACGATTTTCGAATAACGAATAAATCGATTAATTAATGTCGATTAATCGAACAATTTTTTTTGTAATTAAAAAATTAAATAAATGCTTAGAACTTGATTTATTCTCATAAATTTTGAAAGGTTTTATACGAAATGTAGGAAAGTTAAAATATATTGTAGCCATAGCCCTGGATAGCACATCCATTATAGAATTAGAGGGAGTTATCAAGTTATCAAGTTTATTAAATAATTTAGAAAAAATTAATAATTCTTTTTCGAGCAATGAAAGTTTCTTAAAATATTCTCCAAAAAGCGAAACAAAAGAATATGCAAATGAATTATACTGCAGATTATTTTATGTTGAAAGTAATCACAATAATTCAGATAAAAGTATTGAAATAGAGGAAGTTATTAGTAATGAAAATAATAATATTTTATGCGAGTTAAATAATTCAATTCAAAGTATTAAAAATTCAGAAAATAAAAAGGACTTCAGCGATATATCAGACGATATGGTATATTTGGGAAAATCTAAAAAAAGAACAGAAAAATTAGATAAACTTTTGTATGCTCTTCTTACTATATCACCTACTTCAACAATTAGCGAAAGAGTGTTTTCAAAATCTAATTTAATAAAAACAAAAAACAAAAATCGTTTGAAAAAAATTGAGTCAACTTTTATTTTTAAAAGATTATTTCTTAAGAACAACTTAAATTGTCTTATTTGACAAAAATTAAAATCATTTATTATATATTTTGTCTGAATACATGAAATAATAATTTGTATTTGAATTATTTCTCAACAAGTATTAAAATCGACATCCATTAATTAAAAGTGATCTCAGTTATTCAATTTTTAAGTTTTTTTTTGACTTTTAACTATTTTATTTTTAAGTTTTTATGCATTTTTTCGTTAATAAAAATTTTAACTTTCTTATTTTAAGTTTTTTATATGAATGGTTTATTTTTTCTTGTTAATAAAAATATTTTTTAAAATAATTTTTTTATTCGTTATTCTCTTCGATTAATCGAATAAATTTTAATCTTTAATCGTTTGATCGAACGAGGAAAAACAATTATTTGAATTATTCGAACAAAGTTAAAAGTCGAATAATTGACAACTCTAGTGGATACACATACAAATGTGTGGGTGTTTGTCTATCTATGTATTTACGCATTTGTGTGTGAGTGTGTAGTATAAAAACATATGTTTATGGTATTGCTTTGCCAATACTGTTATTATTTGTTTGGTTTTGTAAGCAGATTTACGGATTGTAATTTTCTTTCGATAAACATACCGTCGTCATCATCATCGTCATACGCACATACAATTCTATTTATTTATTTTTATTTTCTGTTCAATATGTTTTTAATACTCTTATATGTTTTGTTTAGGTTTCATCTATTATGTTGACTTCCTTCCTTTTTCGCTGGGCTACACTCGTTTATAGTCTTTGCTAAATATAAATCTAGTCAATTTAAAGCTTAAAATTATTTTTCATTGATTATTTTTTTTTGTTGGGAAACTTTAAGGTTTTTCAGTACATCATGTTTATTTATTTGTTGTTATAATAATAAATTTTGTTTATTAGCATTTGGGAAAACATTTATACGGTTATATTTTTCTCAATGAATTTTTATGGTATATGAATAATATTTTGTAGATTAGGAGAAATTTTTTTAAAGATTGATGATATTGAGATAATATTTATGTTAAAAGTTTCTTATGCAGATAATAAGAATTTAAAAATTTTTCAAATGCTTTAAGCTAAATTTTAAATTACTTAAACATTCAGGAAATTCAAAATTGCGTGAGCTTTAAACTAGCAGTGAAAGTAATCTGGATTGTTTTATAGTTTTAAACTATGGTAGAGGAAGCCCAAAATAGCCAGTTTATGCTTTATAAATTCAATAATCCACGATGTATGAGTGTTATTAATTTACAATTACATTTTAAACAACATGGCGTATGCTTGTTGGCGAATTTATTGATAATCATAAGCTCACATTTTAATTAACCACATATTTTGGGACTTGTGACAAACAAATTTGGGAACAAGAACTAAATTTTATATTGTAGTTTGTTAGTTTGGTTTCGAATCACTTTTCCTTAAGGGGATTTCTTTTATACTAGATTTAAGTTAAAGAAGACCACAAAAAAATTAAATAAAATGTGCATCATTTGATCTTACAATAGAGGAACCCTAACCGTTATACATTGATTTCCCTGTAAGTGAGAATATTTAAAAGAGACGGTTTTGAGGTTGGGGTGCCTCGGCTTATCGGCCATATCAGTAATTCAAAATTTCGTTGTCCCCTTATGAAACAATGTGGACCTCCGGGAAAATTTCGATAACTCCCGAACTAAGAGGAATATCCTTTAGAGCAAAAATATGTGACGACTTAAATTTAATAAAGATTATTTCATATTCATTTATTTCATATTCATTACTCTATTTTGGATTCCTGGTCATAGAGGTTTTGAGGGTAATAAGATAGCGTATGAGCTTGCTAGAAATGCCTCCGCTACTCCTATGACCGGACCCGAAACCTATTGTGCACTCAAAAAAATACGTTAGTAGATTTACTAATTTGTTTTTGCTAATGCTAGTTAGCTAACTTTTAGCAAATTTTTAGTTGAGATTAGCATGTTAGCAAAAAATTCTTGTAAACTTCATTTAGCACATTATCAATTTTAAACAAACGTTGAACTAATTTCTTTTGCTAAGATTTGAAATTGAGTTGACAACATTTTCACAAGATTTTTTGCTAACATTAGCAAAAATAAATGGTATTTTTTTTTTTATTTTCAGAAAACTTAAAATGGCTCTATCTCGGAAACTAAGCCAGATAGAGCAAAATGAAGGGCATTTTTGGTTCTTAGAATCTCCATACTTTCGCGGGTCCTCTTCACATGTGTGGACCCTAATGGGCCCTAACTTTGGATCCAAAAAAGTTAGCATTCCCGAAAATTTTAAAATGCTCATATCTCGGTAAATATTGCCGACACAACAAAAAGTCCAAAAGCATTTTTGTAGCTCTCAACACATAGAACAAGACCGCAAAATAATCAAAAGCTCTCCGAGTAACATTTTTGAAGTTATCGAGTTTTTTATTTCTCAAGACCCCAGTGGTCCCCTATAATCACGTATCTCAAAAACTAAGCAAAGTAGAGCGAAACGGACACAAATTTTGGATCAAAAACTATGACGATTTTTAAGGAACCCAAATAGGTCTAGGCCCATCGGGGTCTGGACCTATCGGGTCCGAACCCAATGGGGTCCTCAGATGTGTATGAACTAAGTTCAAAAAAAAAAAAAAATTAGTTAACTAATTATTGGTAAAACATTTTTGCTAACTTTAGCAAAAAAATTGTGGGTTCAAAATCGGCAAATTTTCTTGTTGGTTTACAAGCTTTTTTTGCTAACATTACAGCTTTTTTTTTGAGTGTACGGTTGTCGTAACCCATTGCAGCAACAGTAAATTTAGGATGTTATAACTGAGTTGCGGTTGTCCCAACCGAAAACAAAAATTAATTACACAAATCATTAAAAATTTACACTCAAAAAAATAAAACTGTAAAGTTAGCAAAAAATTTAGTTAAATTTAACTAAAAAAACACCTGATTTTGAACCTACTAAATTTCTAGTTAATTTAACTAAAAATATTTAGTTAACTTTTCATAGAATGAATGTAGCAAAAAAACGTAACTTTAACTAAAAATTCAGCTGAAAATTTCGTAATATTTTTATGTATGTATTAACAAAAAAATTAGATAAATTCAGCATAACTTTTTGTAAAAAAATTGTAAGTTTGTTAAATATTGATTTTATACACTAACACTTCACTTATTTTATCTTTTTTTTTTTCACAGCATTAAGTTCAGCTTAAGTAGAACTAATAAAATTTGCATAGGAGGCTACACAAGAAATTTCTAACATTTTTTCACTCGACAAATATGTTACGAGAAATCAGCAAATTTTTAAAGTCAACAAAAAAAAATAATTAAAAATTTGTTCAAAACTAGTATTTTCGTAAATTGAACTTAACTAAAAAAAGTACTTAAAACGCTGATTTTAACTAAAAATTTGCTAAAAAGCCAGTAAACTCGAGTTAACAAAAAAAAAATTGTTAACTGTACAGTTTTATTGTTTTGAGTGTAAAGAAGAATCACTTATTTTTACTTACAGAATAAAAATAAATGACTTTAAAAATTGAATGCTAATGAAAGTCTTTATTTTTTACGTTGTTATTTTTGAAACAAAGAACAGAAATAGTCATATAAAAAAACTGAACATTAAACAAATGATTTTTCTTTTTAAAACGACAAAACGTAAAACTTTTTAAACAAACTACAAACAGTAAATGACATAATTTTTTGAGTGTAAAAGTGTCTTAGAGTCTTAGACTTTTTCTATGGGAAAAATGTCTGAAATCATGTTCCAAACATGTATTAGAATCTTAACAACGAAAAAGTTCTGCGGAGAATTGAACTCAGACTTGCTGGTAAGTATTCCAAGACGCTAACCACTAAGCCACAGCACCGAAATTCTTTGATTTGTAACTTCATATTGGTACAAGAAAATACAAGAATATCATAAAGTTATTAGGAAATTTAATATTCAAATGCGATCTTCTCGAAAAAAACGAAAAACGCGCGTCTGATTTTTTTTGTGTGGACAGACAAACATGTAAACTTAAAAAAAAAATAAAAAAAGTGGCGCGATTTTTGACAAATTGATTTTTTTTTACATTGAAATTTCAGAAAAAAAAAATAATCAACAGCCCATATACAGTTATACAAAAATGAAAATGTTTGAGATTGTGGTGCATTCGGTTTTATTTCGATAAATATTAAATCAAAGGAACTCGACACAATTTTGACAATTTTTCCAATTTTTAACCCCCGCTTCTTTGCCAAGTTTAAAAAAAAATTGATATTCAAACACGCAATTTCCTAAGTTTGTCATTTAGAAATCCTTGGGGCACATGCACCACAATTTGAAAATTAGCATTCTTATATCGTGAACCTATATTCAAAATATGCCAACTCAAATTTGACCGAAATGAGTTTCCGATGGAAAATAGCTCCCCTATGCAATACCCATCTGTGGTAAAAATTTCAGAGTAAAAAAATAATTTTTTGTCGTTTTACATCCATTTTTGTTATTCTGCTAACTCAAAGTACATATTTTTTTGGTGTAAATAAATGCCAACTCCCATTGTAAATTTCCAAAAATTTTTCAAAATTTTTTTTAAAAAAAATTAGACCACATATCTTATTGCATTTGCCTTTCTGAACACGAATCTGGTAAAGATTTTGACATCTAATGCCTAGTTTTCGAGATATTGCCATTTTGAAAATATCGGTAAATAGTGTTTGCAAAAAAAAAATTGCTTATATATATGTAACTTTCAAACTATTTATCAGATTGAAACATTATGAGTGGGGCAAATAAAGTCAATGATATAAGCTTTCAAAATAGCTAGTTTGGAGTGAGCCTTCTACAATAAAGCGTGAGTTACAGAGTGCCAAAGTTGACCACCCTGAGATTAAAAGGCTTTCGGAGCTAGTAACTTTTAAAAATATGCAAAGATTTTTAATTTTTTTTAGTTTTTGCAATTACCGCAATAAGGAAAACAAAATCCAAAAAAAAAAAAAAATTATAAAAATTTTTCAAAAAAAAATGTATTTTTAGTTTCCGACAAAATATGCCAACTCTAAAAAAATAGTAGTATTTGTTTTTTGATATAGTAATAAATGCCATCTCAAAAAAATATGCAAACCAGTGCAAAATATGAAATTTTTGGCATAGGTAAAAATTATTTAGAACTAGCTGGCCCGGTCCGCGTTGCTGGACCAAATATAAGATAAGTATTATATTTCGACTCGCTTCAAATTGGCTTAGAAAAATTTGTGGGCGTGGTTTTAAAGACCCGATTAGGCAGATAATTATGAATTTCATGGTTTAGAAAAATTTTTAGGCGTTGTTTTAAAGACCCAATTAGGCAGATAATCATCTTCAAATTATATTTTAGGAACTACAAAAAAATTGCCATATCTTTGATTTTGCGAACTGTTCAAATATAAAACTTTTTTAGTATCATTACGAACAACACAAAAATAAATTATGCATATTTTTTGTTCTTATCGTGAGCTATTGTCTTGAGTTCAAACAAACCTTTATAGTTTTCCCGAATTTTCCGGGACACTTTTCTCATTTATATTTCCTTAAAAACCTAATTAGAACTATAAATATAATAAAAAAATCGGTCCGGTCATTAGTAGTCGACATAATTAGACAATTATTAGACATGGTAAGTTAAACTTGTACATATGTTAACAATACCCAAGGATTTGAAATCATTTGTACAAAATCATTTGTAAAACAAAAATATTTGCCAAATCGGTCCAGGCTTTCTCAAGTGTTGCAAGTTTCAAACATACAAAAAAATGTTGGCTTTGAAGTAGGGGATGACAATAAATATTTCCGTGAAATCCTTACTTGGACTATAGTGATCATTGAAGCAAAAATTTACCAAATCAGGCCAGTTGTTCTCCGATTTTAGATGTTTTTTTTTTTTAAAAGTGGAAGTATACAATTTTTCTTTCCGTTAAAACCTTAGTTGTACTATCGAACGTCAACAAATACTACTAATAGCCAAACGGCCCTGCCGTTCTTCTATTTTAAAATCAAAGGAGGAGTAAAAGTAAGCATGATTTTTTTTTTTTCGAAAAAACGAATATTTAAAAAAAAATATTATCCAAATCGGTCAGTTCTCAAGTGATGCGATTACGAACGAACTATGTACATTCGACTTTAATTTATATTTTATTTTTCTATAGAGCAAATTTAAAAGTGGGCGTAGAAATGGAAAATTGTTCTTCCCGAAAAACTCTAGTTGGACTATGGCGAACATTAAAAACAAAATTAGACAAATGATTGACAATATATATATCGGAAAAAGTGAGCGTAAAAATAGGCGTGGACAATTGCTCTTTCCTTAAAAATCTTTTGCGGAATCTAACCAAAAGTGGACGTGTGATATTTTACTATCCGTAAAAACCCTAGTTGAATTATGACGAACATTTTCAACTAAAATTAGCCAAAGTGGGCGTTTTCAATTTCTTTTTTAGTAAAAACCAAACTTGGAATATGATGAAAATTCATTTAAAAAAAAATAAAGTCAAATCGGTCCAGCCATTCGCAAATTTTAGATAAATTGAAAAAGTGGGCGAAAAGTAGGCGTGGTCGATTTTTCTTTCAGTAAAAACTTAAATTGAGTTACTATGAACATTTAAATAAAAAATTACCCTGATCGGTGCAGCCGTTTTGCGATTTTAGATAAATCAAAAAAAGTGGGCGTAAAAGTGGGCGTGTTCAATTTTTCTTTACGTAAAAACCTAAGTTGGACTATGACGAACATTTCAAAAAAAAAATCATCCAAATCGGTCCAGCCGTTCTCAACTGATGCTGTTACCAACGAACGACAATTGATTTTTATTTATATAGATATTTAAACCATCTTATGGAAGGTACATTGTTTATTTTTACAATAATATGCAAAATAACTAGTTTTTTAGCTCTCCTGAAAAGTAAGCTTTTTCGAGTTGGCATTTATTGAATATAGTTCGACGATATATTTTTTATTTTTGATAATTTTCAAAACCCGTTCTGAAATTTTTAATTTTTTATAACAGTAAATTTTTAAAAAACCCCGCAATTTTTTTTTTATACCGTCCACTTTTGTGATAGAGGGTATGTATATATAAGCTTGTCATTCCATTTGAAACACCTCGAAATATTGGTTTATGACCTCCATAAAGAATGTATATTCATGATCCTCGATCGATTTTAAGACGATCTAACGATGTCCGTCCGTTTGTCCGTCTGTCTTTCTGTTGAAAATCCGCTAACTTTTGAAAGACTTTGCTGAGGTTGCTGAAGTTTAGCATATATGTTGGCCATGTACCTGGTCAGGTTGGAATTGCAAGTAAGCAAAATCGGTTCAGTGGTTCAAAAGTTATAAGCAAAAGAGTCAATTTCGGCCAGGGGGTTTTCGCGAATCAAAACTCAAAATATTATGGATTAACTGTTTGTAGTTTATTTAAAAAGTTTTACGTTTTGTCGTTTTTAAAATAAAAAGCAATTGTTCAATGTTCAGTTTTATTAAATGACTATTTCTGTTCTTTGTTTCAAAAATAACAACATAAAAAATAATGACATTCATTAGCATTAAATTTTTAAAGTCATTTATTTTTGTTCTGTAAGTAAAAATAAGTGATTATTCTTTAATTTTTAATGATTTGCGTACGTTATTTTTTTTTTTAAATTGTTGGCATTTTTAAAAAAAAAGTCATAAGTTTTTACCTACTTGTGTTGGTTATTTTTTTCGTAGACAAAAAATTCAAAAAAATACTTATAGAAATATAAAAACACGTTTGTATCAAGTGACTTTGGCATGATGGGTAGAGTGTCTGGCCAAAATGTAGTTGATTGCGGGATCGATTCCCCAAAAATTTTATTAAATTTTTTTTTTTAATAAAATTCAATAGAAAAATAGTTTTCGTAGGTATTTTTTTTTTTTTTTGAATTTGTTGGTAAAAATAACACAACAATCATTAATTTTTAATGTTTTCGTAGGTTATTTTTTCGAATTTGTTGGTAAAAAAAATGAAAAGGACGTTTTTTTTTAGTGTTTAATGTTATTTATTTTAAAAAATTTTATTAACAGTAAAAAATAAATGTTGATGTTTGTTAAAACAAATGAATAATTACTGGGATGGTTTTCAAATGTTGTAAATATGTTTTTCATTTGTTTTTGTCTACAAAATATTTTGAGTGTATATATATTTTTGACAACAACATTGAAAATTGAACCAGCTTTAAGTAAGACATTCTGCGACTGATTAAGGCTATATATCGATTTGAGTAGAAAAACATAAGTGTTCTGAGGCCAAATTTTTGAAAAAAAATATAAAAATTTCAAAATAGTATCTTATATGCCATTTACATATACCTCGAAATCCAGAAAAAATCGGATTTCAATGAAAATCCAAGTAAATCTCATTACTTTTTTGGATTTCAAATATCAAATCCCATACAAAAAAAAAAACTTGGATTTTGGCACAATCGTAAAATCCCAATTCAAAATCCCAAAAAATTTCTACTACTTAGTTGTATAACTATGGTTTTTCCCAAAATAATCATCCCTAATGCTTTTTACATGCTGCACACGATTTTTTTTTATCAGCTGTTGTTGTTTTTTTATGAATTTAAAGAAGCAGCACTATATAAAAAGAAGTTTTTTGATATTGTGGTCCCATTATATATTAGTGGAAATATTGGCTCCGGCAAAGAAAAATCATTGATTATAGAAATATTTATAAAATTGGGTAATTTTCCAACTAACAACTCTGTACACAAATTAAAAGCAAATACAGAATTAGTACAAACAAAATCTCGCTAAATGTCAAAAAAGCATATGTAAACGGTATAGATTTTAATTGGACTTGAAATCCAAATTTATACGGATTTCGGGGTGTATGTAAATAGCATATTAGAGATAAGAGAAACAAATTTGACATATAAAAAATGTTTTGAATTGCCAAAATTAAGCGATTATTTTGCTCTCCTGAAAACTAACTTAAAAACCCATAGATGTTTAGAGCAGAGCACAGTCGATTTGTAGAAATTTAAGCCATTTAAATGGACGTTTTATTAGACTATGTGTTTGACTTTTGAAAAATTTGTGAAATGATCCCACAAAATGACCGTTACAGGGTAAATATGTTCTAAGAGAAGTACCGTCATACTATTTCACTGAAGACGTTCAGTCATATTTCTAAGATCCAATGTGTATTTATTATAATTGTTTGACGTTTTCCAAACTCCTTTAATAACAAACTTCAGATTGCTATAAAAAAGAATTTCGTACTAACTTTGTAAAACCCTTTAGTAATTTTGTTTATTTGATGGTCTATTTTCATTTGGCATTGGATCCATTAAGGCTTATTGTTTTTGTTGAACAGTGTTATTACTCTTCCGTAGCATATTCTTTTCTTACCTCTTCTTCATCAATAATGGCCATAATGAAGTTGTAGCTATCAGCAGTTGTAATTTTAATCCAATATATAATTTTGTGGTATATTTTTAATAACTTGTAAAATTTCTAATTCCACTTAAATTTTCCTTTGATAAACACTTGATTTATAATCTCACAAAGACGAATTAAGTGCGCAAAAACTTTCTTGTAAATATGAACTAAATGCGCAAAATTTATTTTTCCAATAAACTTTTCAAAAAAATACACAAACAACAACTATATGGAAAACTGTAGGCGATTTAAGAATAAAATTCCAAATAATTTAATGCGTTTTACTTAAAATTTTCTTTGTTTTAAATTTTTTTTTATAGAAAAATTCGATTTAAGACAATTTAAGTAAATATTTGTTTTGTTTTATATATTCAGATCATCCGATTTAATTTTATATAATGATTTTCAAATGCCAAAAAGCAATACCATGTAAAACAATAATATTTATTCCATCAAATTGATAAATTTTCTAATTTTTTTTTTTTTTTGTTATTTAATTTAGAGTGGGTAACACTAACACAAGAGCGAGAGAGGAGTAGAGGATTTTTGCCCGCCACGTATATATTTTTAAAAATATTTAAACGAGCTCGTACAACGTATCCTTAAGAATTTTATTAAACTACTAAAGTTTTTTAATTAATGCACTTTAAAATGCATTTACTTTTTAATTTTATTTTGTAAAATTTTATGCAATTTGGCAATTAGTTAATTGTGTCTGCTTTTTCAATTTTAATCTTTTATTTTAGTTGTTTTTTATACCCTCCAACCACAGTATGGGGGTATACTCACTTTGTCATTCCGTGTGTAACGCATCGAAATATCGGTCTAGGACCCCATAAAGTATATATTTTATTGATCAGTGATCGATTCTAAGACATTCTAGCGATGTCCGTCCGTCCGTCCGTCCGTCCGTCTGTCCGTCTGTCCGTCTGTAGAAGACACGATACAGTCCAAAATAAAAGAGCTAGACTTCCGAAGTTTGGCACGAATATGTCTTATATTCCTAGGCAGGTTAAGTTCGGAAATGGGCAAAATCGGACCAAGGGGAAAAAAGTTCCCCCTTGGAGAACTAAACCAACCTAAGAAAAACCGCATTTTTGAAGGGTTTTTTGTACTTTTGCTAAGCAAATGCAACATTCTTATCTCAAAAGAAGTTCAAAATCGCAAGGGGAAGGTGCCCCTAACGTCTCCCACCAACCCCCCTCCCCCCCAAAAAAAAACGACGCCCATGGATTTTTTTTTATATTGTTTTTTACATTTTGGAGGGTATAAAAGATTCGGCACAGCCGAATGTAACACTCTCACTTGTTTTTCTTAATCTTATAGTTTTTTTTTTTTTTCATTATTTTACTTTAGCAAAATCAATGAACCTTTTTCTGCGTTTTTGTAAAATGTAAAATTAACAAAAAAATCAACAATAGAAATTTTAAAACAATACAATTTTAAAGAAAAGTAGCAAATTTTTTTGCAATTTAAATTTAAATTGTTATTTTTAATTCATTTAGTGACGTTATTAACTTGTCTAAAACCAAAAAAAAAATCCCTCTACAATTTTGTTTGTGTCAAATTCATCAATTGCTTTTTTTTTTGTTGGCGCTGTTATTGTCATTTGTGGCAAATTCTCTAGGATTTGCGACAATAACAATACATTTTTCATAAAATATTATTTTCATTTTGTCAGTTAAAAGAAAAATTAGCTGTTTATCAGCCAGATCTTTTCACAGATTGTTTATTTTAACAAATTGATTGATTATTAAAATACTTTCACTTTTGCTAAAAGTTTCGCAACGTGCCAATTTTTTAACAGAGTATAATAAAATTAATAGACTTTTATGAAACTTACGTTAAATGAGTTTAAATTTTTAACTTACCTGAAAAGAGAAGAAAAAAAGATTTATTAAAATTTATAACGTAAAAAATAAATGGAAGATTTCAAATTTTAAAAAATAAAAAAAATTAAAAAAAAAAAAATAAAAAAAACTAAGTGCGTTTAGGGTTTTTCGATTTTTCAAAACCTGATTTAAGAGGAGTGGCTAAATATGAAAAAAAATTGTCAAATTTGTGTAGAGTTGCCTTGTTTAAGTGTTTATCATATTAAAACGGAATGCACCTTGATCGATTAAAAATGTTAATTTTGATAAATTTTCAGAACCCGTTCTGAAATTTCCCAGTTTTTAAAAAAGTCAGGACACTTTTTTTTTTTGTAAGTTTTTTGTTTTGTAAGTTTTTTGTTTTGTAAGTTTGAATGTTTATTTTCACAAAAAAAAAATCAAAAGCGCGTTTTTCGTTTCTTTTCGAGAAAATCGAATTTGACTATTAAATTTCATAACAATTTTGTAATTTGCTTGTATTTTCTAGTTTCGACATAGCGCATGAGTATTAAATATTTGCATAAATGTTACTCATACGCTATGTTGAAACAAGAAAACACAAGCAAACTACACTCAAAATAAATTCTCTGTCCAATCAGCAGAAAAATCTGCTGAAAATACACCCATTTTGAGCCATATGAGAAATCTGCTGATTTTAGCAGACACGGTTTGCTAAATATCTGTCATAAGAGGTGAATAAATATAACAATAAAAAAAAAAAAAAACATACGGCGCCAGCCAGCATCGAACTCGCCACCTTCCGATTTGAAAGCACACTTCTTAACCACTACGCTACGGAAGCTTATACTTTTATCTGGCGTTTTAGTTATTATACATGTGTGACATTTTACTATGTTTATACTGATTTTGTTTGCTGAATTTCATTATTTTGTTAAGAAATTTTTTTATATAAAAAAAAAGCAGAACAGATTGTCAGCAGATTGCTCTGCTGAAATCAGCAGATTGATCTGCTGAAATCAGCAGAAATATCTGCTGATTTTAGCAGAAAAATCTGCTGATTTTAGCAGAAAAAATCTGCTGATTTCAGCAGAATAATCTGCTGATTTCAGCAGAACAATCTGCTGATTTCAGCAGAGCAATCTGCTGACAATCTGTTCTGCTTTTTTTTTATATAAAAAAATTTCTCGAAAAAATAACGAAATTCAGCAAACAAAATCAGTATAAACATAGTAAAATGTCTGTTATTTTCTTAAACTAAATGACAGAGATTTTACTAAAAATATCCTTCTCAGCAGAACAATCTGCTAAAAGATTGCTAATTCAAATTGAAAGTCGTTTTACAGATTTTTTGACAGAGTTTTTCTTTTGAGTGTACTAAATTTTTATGAAATTCAAAATTTAAATGCGATTTTCTAAAAAAAAAAAAACGAAAAACACATGTCTGAATTTTTTTGTTTGGAATACACATCTACATGGGATTTGAACCTAAGGTTACTAAACACCACGTTACACTCGTAAAAACCATGATTGTCTGCCGTCTTAGACAGATCGACCTTAATAACATCGAGTCTTGCATCAACTATAATTTTAAACAAAAGTTTGTCTAAAGCTCTACGAAGGGGTGAGGAAAAGAAATTTCGAGTCTTTTTAAAAAAAATTTTGAACGTAGAAAATAACCACTATTTTCAAAAAATTTTAAATAGCGATATCTCGAAAACCGTTTGACCGGGTTTAATAGTCTTTTGATAATATTGTTTTTCACATCAAAATTAATACATATGATGTGTCGCAAGACATATTTTTTATATTTATAACCCTAGTGATAGGGGGTTTATATAAGTTTGTCATTCCGTTTGTAACATCTATTGGTCGAGGACTTCATAAAGTATATATATTCATGATCCTCGATCGATTTTAAGACGATCTAGCGATGTCCGTCCGTCTGTTAAGAACACTCTAATTTTTGAAAAACTTTACGGAGGCTCCTAAGGTTTGGCATGTATGGTCCATTGCACAGAGGGGTGAAATGGATCCAAAGTGGCGATTAATTCAATAGATGAACATTAACTTTCACAACCGTGTTTGGTACCAGGTTAAAGTAGATAAAATTCAACATCAATAATGGCAAAAAACAAAGTTCTAAGTTGTATACATTATTTGCAGTGTGTGTTTAAAGTTCAATTATTTTTATTATTTTTGCGCGCATTGATTTAAAGTGCAAATTTTGATATTTCAAGTAATTATATTTTGTATAAAGACTTCTAAAATTGAAAGCTTCATAATGGATCAGTCTATTTTAGGTATTTGAGCATATAAAAAAAATTTTTTGGTTTAGATAAATGTTTTGGAAATATTAAAAAAAAAATAATAATAAAAATGCTCTAAAAATAGGGTATTTTTGATATAAATATTGAGTTTCAACAACTTTGTCTGTGAAAGAGTTAAAATCCGCCTATATGGTCTTTAAATATATGATTTCATCTAATAAATCCCTGAATGTCCGTTTGCGGTTTTTTGCGGTTTTTGACTTATCAATTTTTTTGTGAAAGAACTCCAGTTTCTAAAAATCTATTTGAAAAAAAAAGACTAAAAATCAAGTTGTTTTCATAATATTTTGTCCTTATATTCCGTATGGTTGTTGTAACTGCAGCTCATGAGTGTACTGTTTATAAGAGATGGGTGCGTGAGTTATTTTAAATCACGCCCGCCCCCTTTTTGGGGCGTGGTTATAAAAAAATATGTAATAATAATGCAATTGTATTACTTAAGTGCAAAAGCCAATAAAAATTAATTTGCAATGATTAATCGCAAGGGTGAAAGTGCCCCCTACGTCCCCCTCCGAGCCCCTATCAAAAATGCCCCCCAAATTTTTTTGTAGTTTTGTAACGTTTTGGATGGTATAGAAGATTCGGCACATCACTCTTACTTGTTGTGTTAAAACTCTCAATTTCCATATTTTTGGTATTTTGTTGTTTTTTGTTTTGTGAGAGATGAGTGCGTGAGTGATTTTGATGAAGATACACCATACATAACCTCATCAACTAGACCTTAAATTATTCTGTTCTGATCCTTTAAAAATTTTCGTCTGTAAATTTTTGAGATAAATGTTCACATTAACTGAATTAAGTGAAAAATAAAAACTTGATTAAAATTGAATTAATACTAATAAGAATACATATTTTATTTTAAGTAGATTTATTCTAGCTCGAGGTCATTATTTCATTTACCAACTAAAACTATGATATTCTCATATTTTTTTTTTTGCTAAATAATCTTGACAATGGGATCTGACAAATCCCGAAACACGTGTCGATTAAGTCTTGAAAAAAATTACCAACATAAATAAATTTAAAAACGGAAAAATTAATTTCTTGAAAATTATTCTATGAGAATATCATAGTTTTAGTTAGTAAAGGAAATAATGACCTCGAGCTAGAATAAACCCACTCAAAACATAATATTTTAAAGGTCGAATAAAACAATTTTTATTTTTTAATAAAAATTATTCAGAATTTGAATACATATTTTATTTATTTTATATTTATTTACTTATTCTTTTGATGTCAAAGTTACAGCGAAAATTGTGAATTAGGCTTTTTCCGAAAAACAGAAAAAAAAGTTTAACAGGTAAAAATATTTTTTCCAATTTTTCTTCTGAAATGCTGCGTTTTATTAAATTATGATTATCCATTAATAAAAAATTTTTAGTCTTCTGTTTCGGGACTTTTTGAGATAAATTTGTACATTAATGAGATTTAGTGAAAAACAAAAATCGAATTTTAAATTAAAATTATACTAATAAAAACACATACGATATATTTACTTTTTTAAGTTTTTAATAGCACATTAAGTTCGCTATAATGTGCCATTTTATTTATAAATGTAAAGCTTTTTGTTCCAAAGTTACAGCAAAAATTGTGAAATAAGATATTATATCCGAAAAACAATAAAGCGCCTAACAGGTTAAAAAAAATTTTTTCCAATGTTTTTTTTTCGAAAATGCTGTGTTTTTATGTGTTTAAGATTACTCATCAATAAAAAATTATAATATTTTAAAATTAAGTCTTCTATGTATTAATCGCCATTTTAGGTATCATCCACCCCACTGTGCATTGGTTCAAAAGTTATAAGAAAAATAGTGAATTTCGGCATGGGTTTTTTGCACTCAAAATATTTTGTATACAAAAACAAATAAAAAACATATTTAAAACAAGTGATAAAACATTTGAAAACCATACCAGTAATTATTCATTTGTTTTAACTAACATCAACATTTATTTTTAAATGTTAATAAAATTTTCTAAAATAAATAACATTGAACATTAAAAAATGGCGTCACTTTCATTTTTTTTACCAACAAATTCGAAAAAAAAACAACCTACGACAACAATAAAAATTAATGATTGTTGTGTTATTTTTACCAACAAATTCAAAAAAAAATTACCTATGAAAACATTAAAAATTAATGATTTCGTTAGTTATTATTAAAATTTTTCTATTGAATTTTATTTAAAAAAAATTGTAATAAAATTTTTGGGAAATCGATCCCGCAATCAACTACATTCTGGCCAGACATTCTACCCATTGTGCCAAAGTCACTTGATACAAACATGATTTTATATTTCTATAAATAATTTTTTAAATTTTTTGCCTACAAAAAATAACCTACTTGTGTAGGTAAAAACTAATGTTATCTCATTAAAAAACACCAACAATTTAAAAAAAAAATTACTTACACAAATCATTAAAAATTTAAAGAATAATCAGTAGTTTTTACTTTCAGAACATAAATAAATGACTTTAAAAATTAAATGCTAATGAAATTCTTTATTTTTTATGTTGTTATTTTTGAAACACAGAACAGAAATAGTCATTTAAAAAAACTGAAAATTGAACAAAGTTTTTTCTTTTAAAAACGACAAAACGTAATACTTTTTAAAAAAATAACCAATACAAGTAGGTAAAAACTAATGATTATTTTTAAAAAATTCCAACAATTAAAAAAAAAAAGTACACAAATCATTCAAAATTAATGAAGAATCACTTATTTTACTTACAGAACAAAAAAAAAGGCTTTAAAAATTGAATGCTAATGAAAGTCTTTATTTTTAATATTGTTATTTTTGAAACAAGGAACAGAAATAGTCATTTAAAAAAACTGAACATTGAACAAATGTTTTTTCTTTTAAAAACGACAAAACGTACACTCAAAATAATCACTCTGTTAAATTACAGAGATACTCTGCTGACCCAGCAGAAAATACCATAGATTTCCAACCAGCAAGATTTTTTGTTATTTTACAAAGAAAACTCTGTAAAATGATTTCGATCAAAAAAACTGGAAATTTACAGAATTATCTGTAAAATATTGATAAAAGCGACCAGAATTTGACTATTTTATTTACTAGTTGATTTCTGGTCAAATAGCCAATCTGGTGCTCACAATTGAAAAATGCCATCGAGTAAATTTGTCCGCTTTAATGCTTAAAAATTGTAAATTTACTTTTTTTTTGTTTTTGTGAAATTTTTTTACGAGTACCTCCAATTTTACACGACATCCTCGTAAAATTTACCAGGGTTTATTATTACAGAGCAATAAATAAAATTACAGTTGAAATTTTGTATTTTGGTTACGAGAAAAAACATAAGTATTTTATAAAATCTGTATTTTAACAAAAAGCTCTGTTTATTATCTCTAAAATAGAAATTACAAAGTAAAAAGTAAAGTTACAGATAAAATTTTGTTTTTCGGTTACAAGAAAATACAAAGTATATTATTAAAATCTGTATTTCGACAGATAACTTTGTCAAATAACTGTCGAATTGAGATTACAGTCATTTTACAGAGTTTTTAACAGAGTTATTACTTTGAGTGTAATACTTTTTTAATTAACTACAAACAGTTAATGACATAATTTTTTGAGTGTGAACTTTAAAAAAAACATGCTTAAAAAACATTGGTAAGCGACAAAATTACTTTACAAAAATTTTTTGTCACTCAAAAATATTTTTACGAAAAAAAATACACTCGAAAAAATGTACACTAAAAAAAATATTTTTAATCAAAATTGTTTTTTTTTTCAAGTTAGAAAATTTACTATCCTTTAAAAATGGCATTGTGAAGGATATTCATACTCTCGGCCAAGTCGAATTTAAACTTTTCTACTTGTTTTAATTTTCAAAAATTCAAAACTTTGATTGCCGGGAGCCACGGGTTATTTTATTCCGATTGGCCTCAAATTTGTACGACCTTGAGATCTAGAAAAATACAAACTTACCGGACTCTTGAAAAAATCAAAAATCAAAAATCAAAAGTTGAAGAAAAAATGTCATCCTAATGTATCATTTTTGTCTTGTTTAACAAATTATTTAATTATTTTTTAGTTTAATTTGTGGTTTCATCATATTTAATTTAAATTAAATGTAATAATTTAAATTTAGATATCGGAAATGCATGTCATGCAAATGTTATGGCCTCTATAAATACAAAAATATTAGAGAAAACAAAAAAAAATACACAAACATTTCCTAAATAAATATTTGAACAAAGCAGCTTCTACCAGCACATTCATGATGATACAAAATCTATAAACTACAAAAAGATGATAAATGCCAAAAGATTATTTTTTTTTTAGAAAATAAAAAAATAAAGAAAAATAATATTGTAATAACACAAGACATTTGTTAGAAAATTGTTAACAAACAAATAAACTACATTAAATGTGCAATCAAAGACATGTACAAAAAACGAAATTTTACACTCGAAAAAATTTATAAAAAAACAAAACTCTAAAAAATTGAGAAGAAACAAGTAGAAAAGTTAAATTCGAGTTGGTCGAATCTATGAATACCCTCCACAATGCCCTTTTTAAATAATAGTAAATTTTCTAACGAGAAAAAAATAACAGTTTTGATTAGAAATATTTTATTTTGTGTAAAAAACTTTTTTTTTAGTAATTTATGAAAAGAAGTAATTTACTAATTTTTTTGAGTGTAAAATTTTTTTTGAGTGTAAAATTTTTTGAGTGTAAAATTTTTTTAGCGTTTATTTTTTTTAGTGTAAAAATATTTTTGAGTGACAAATATACGTTGTAAAATATTTTTGTGACGTATCAATGTTTTTAAAACATGTTTAACGGGTTTTCATCACGTGAATTTAAGGTGAAACTAATCTGAAATTCACGGTTTTGATAATAACTTTTGAACCACTGAACAAATTTGGCTGAAATTCAATGCGAACCAGGCCAAGGGAACGAGAAATATATATTCCAAGCTCCAGTATCCTAAGAATTGCTTTTCGAAAGTAAGCGTGTTTTTTATCTCGTAAATTCACGAAAACCCCTTGCCGAAATTAAGTCTTTTGCTCATAACTTTTGAACTACTGGACCGATTTTGATGGCTTGCAATGTCCACCTGACCAGGTAAATGATCAACATATATGGCAAATTTCAGGAGCCTCCGTAAAGTCGATCAAAAGTTTGCGTGTTTTCAACAGACAGTTGGACAGACGGACGGAAGGACATCGCTAGATCGTCTTAAAATCGTTCGAGGATCATGAATATATGGGGCATTCCATGTCGAATCGGACACTTTGAAATTTTTTTTTGTAGATTTTCCCAATTTGTTAACAGTTTTTAGTACCCTTCGAAAACTCCTTCGTGGAAAATTTTCAGATTTTTTTGATGACCCGTTCAAAAGATATCGAATTTTTAAAAACTGGTAGTTTGTTCCTTTACTCAAACTTATTTTACTCATAAATTTTTCAATAATGGTCCAAATTTCAATTTTTTTTTTTTTAAATTTTTGTTTTTTTACGTACTTTTTAAATAAAAAATCCCTAAAAATTCTTAAAAGCGCTCTAGTATGCGATTTTTAAGTTTTAAAATTTAAATCTCATTTTTGAAGATGTTTTTACTCTTTCATTTTTTGGAAATTTTTTTTTGTAAAACTTCTATCGATTCTACAAATTTTTTGCCCAGGAGGATCGTGGGATAACGATTATTACTATTTTTTTAAATTTTTTGAAAAAATTTTATTGCAATTTTCCAATCTTAAAATCATTTCTACTGCTCCAATGGTGCTTCATAGAGTGGTCATTTATAAGACCGACCCTCATTAATTTTTACGTCTTAACATTTCTTTGGAACAAACTAATACCCTATCTCCAATTTCTAAACGACATTTTTTAAAATTTACTCCAACCGCTCTAACTGCCCTAATAGTGCCCTTAGAGCAACAAAATGTAGGACCGACCCACAATATTTTTTTAGTCCAAACATTTTCTCTGAACACACCTACCCTCTATCTCTAATTGTTAAGGCGGTCCCCACTCCCTAAGTAGGCTCCCATACAAAATTACATTTTTTAAAATTTGCTCCAACTGTTATTTGTATGGGAGCCTACTTAGGGAGTGGAGATAGGGCGTAGATATGTTTTAAAAAATGTTGTAGAGTAAAAATTAATGGGGGATGGTTTCACTAATGACCCCTCTCGAACGCACCATTGGACCGGTAGAAGCTGATTAAATAAAACAAATTTACAAAAAATAAAAAAAAATTGTATAGGGACCACCTTAAAAATTAGAGATAGAGGGTAGGTGTGTTCAGAGAAACTGTTTGGACTAAAAAAATATTGTGGGCCGGTCATACATTATGTTGCTCTAAGGGCAGTTAGAGCGGTTGGAGCAAATTTTAAAAAATGTCGTTTTGTGTGGGAGCCTCCTTTGAAATTGGAGATAGGGTATTAAATTGTTCCAGAGAAATGTTAAGACGCAAAAATTAATAGAGGTCGGTCTTATAAATGATCCCTCTATGACGCACCATTGAAGCAGTAGAAATGATTTTAAGATTAAAAAATTGCAATAAATTTTTTTCAAAAAATTTTAAAAAATAGTAATAATCGTTATCCCACGATCTCCCTGGGCAAAAAATTTGTAGAATCGATAGAAGTTTTACACAAAAAAATTTCAAAAAAATCGAAGAGTATAAACATTTTCAAAAATGGGATTGAAATTTTAAAACTTAAAAATCGCATACTAGAGCGCTTTTAAGAATTTTTAGGGATTTTTTTTTTAAAGTACGTTAAAAAAACAAAAATTTTGAAAAAAAAATTGAAATTTGCACCATTATTGAAGAAAATATGAGTAAAAGAAGTTTGTGTAAAGGAAAAAACTACCAATTTTTAAAAATTTTATATCTTTTGAACAGGTCATCAAAAAAATCGGAAAATTTACCACGAAGGAGTTTCGAAGAGTACTAAAAACTGCAAACAAATTGGGAAAATCTAAAAAAAAAAATTTTCAAAGTGTCCGATTTGGCATGGAATGCCCCATATACTTTATGCGGTCCTAGACCAATATTTCGAGGTGTTACAAACAGAATGGCAAACATATGTATATATACCCTCTATCTGAAAAGTCTAGATAATTGCTACACTCAAAAAATTATGTTAGTAAAATCAACTGAAAATGTCAGTTAAAATAACTACTTTGTAAGTTGTTTTGGGGTCAACTACTTTTTCAGTTAAATCAACTAACAATGTTAGTTATTTTAACTGACAAAAAACAACTGACTTATGTAGTAAAAACTACTTACATTTGTAGTCAAAACAACTAAAATGTAGTAAAAATAAAATAATCATAATAATAATAATAATTTAAAAAAAAAAAAAAAAAATTCGGAAAAAAATTGAAGACTAAATTTTTTTCAAGTCTTTTTTTTTTTTTTAAAAAAGTTGTGAAAAATAAAAAAAACGAAAATTTATTTTATTTTTTTGGAAAAAAACTTTGAAAATTTTTAAGAAAAAAAAGTAAAATTAACTACTTTAAATAACTGTTACTACAATACAGTACTTTTTTGTTAGTTGTTCAAAAAAACGTCTTAAAATAACTAACAGAAATAGTTGTTTGATATTTTTCATACAAAAACAACTGACTTTGTAGTTGAAAACAACTAACTACTGTAAAATATACAAACAACTAACATGTAGTAACTTACATAATTTTCTGAGTGTATAAAAATTGGGAAAAGTTCCGAAAAATTCGGATGATTGATTTAAAAATCTGAAAAGTGTGAAAGGCAAAAAACGCATTCCATATTATTTTTTGGGTGTAGATAAAAAAATATATATCTCAAAAATTAAGAAAAAAATAGAAATAGAAATATTAGATAAAATTTCTAAATAAATTTAATCAAAAATAATTTATTTAACCTACAACTAGTAAATTTGTTTAAACGCATTTTAAAACAATAAAAGAGAGGCAAACAAATACAAAAAAAAAAATAGTTCTATTTTGGCAAATCAATCAGGAAATCATTACGTTCGAAATAGACAAAAGTTTTATAAACTTTTAATTTCATTTTGATTTGAGTTGAAACAATTTAAATGATTTAATTTTTTGTTGTTATTTTTAACATTGTATATTTTCTTGTGCGTGTGTATGCTAAATTTGTGTTAGTAAAAAAGAATAATTTAATGAAACATTGTTTATTTATTATGATTTCTTGAGGCTAAATTTAGTTAAATTCTTATAAACAATTATATACAATCATTTAGTGCACATATCTATACACACTCGAGGAAAATTATATAAGAGCATTTTTAGAAATTTTTAATAAGAAAATAATTTTTTATAGTTAAATCTGAAAACAGCTTACATTTTCTGGCAAATTTCTGAAAAGTAAATTATGTTAAAATATTTCCCAAAATTACTGCTCTTATTGAAATTTCATATAGTGTAAACAGATTTTATTAATATTTCCATTGTTGATTTCGTGCTTTTGTGTTAACACATCTCTGTTGGTTTTATGTGTATTTTGTGCACTTTGTTCAATACGTTTATTTTTTTTTTAAACGAAAAAATTCGAAAGTTAACCCAAACATACTCACGTAATTTTTAACGCAATATTTATGTTTCATTTAAGTCAATACATTAAAAATAAATGCAAAAATACCACACAGTTATGAATTTATATCTATATATTTTTTCAATTATTTTAACCTAATTTTTAAAGGACACAAAAGTCATAATGATACTCGTGTTACAACATATGCACAAACGCATGTACTAGGGCGTCCCGTCAAATCTAAACTTACGAATCTCAACTATCGAATTTCGTGTTGCTGATTGTGGGAAAATTTATGAAAAAATTTTGAAAGGGCTTCTTCAGTCTACAACCAGCGGTCAAAGTTTGAAAAAATACGTTTTTCGACCAAAATAATTTTTTTGACCAAAACCGTCTCAAAAATTCTGAATGTTTGCGTTCTTTCTGGAAAAATATTTAAAAAAAAAAAAACTCCAAAATAGCGGGTTTCATCCACAGATGCTGATTTTTAAACATAAAAATTACACAGGCCAGTCATTGTCAGTTGCTTTGAGTTGCGCTGAATCCGAATCTGTCCTCAGAATTTGTCTATCACATCAAGTTTTCGAGTTATTTTAACTTGACCCTAGTAAAAATCATTTCGTATATAGCCATGTATAAATTTATACAAATATGAACCGATTATTATGAAAGTGAGGTAAGTCCACATGGTTTTAAAACGAGATATTGAAGGGTTTGCGTTTTTAAGTCTTTAAAAATCTGGGTACTTTATATTGATTAAATTTTAATCTAGGTGTTATCTCAGGTACCTAAATTTACTTATTGAGTATTATTTTGTTAAGATTTAATTAAACCCGCCATTTCTCACTATATAAAAGGGACCTATTTTTTAAATTTACTTTTTATAGCTCTTAAAAATTAAATTTTTATAGCTGATAAGGTATATCGGTAGTGTTTTAACACTTAAATCGCCCTATTGTTTGATCATAAACTAAATTTGTTACAGAACTTTGAGATGCGCTAAAAAAATTTTACTAGTAAACGATTTATCAAAAATGTTAATTTTAAAAGTGAGGCTAGTCCACTCAAAATTTTTTTGTAGTGTTAAAAATAACCTAATAATCGCTGATAGAGTAAAACATTGATGATTTTTATTCTTTAATAACTCCATAATTTAATCCTTAACTAACTTTAATACAAAATTCTGAGATGTTCTGAACAAAATTTTACTAGTAAACGATTTATGAAAAATGTTAATTTTGAAAGTGGTGTTAGTCCACATTTTTTTTTGTAGTGTTAAAAACAACCTTATAATCGCTGATAGAGTAAAACATTGATGATTTTTATTCTTAAATAACTCCATAATTTAATCCTAAACTAACTTTGTTACAGAATTCAGAGATGAGCTAAACAAAATTTAACTAGTTAACGATTTATCAAAAACATTAATTTTGAAAGTGGTGTTAGTCCACATTTTTTTTGTAATGTATAAAATAACCTTTATATCTGACAAAGAATATCCGTATCGTTTTTATCTCTAAAATAGCACTATTGCTTAGTCCTAAACTAATTTTGTTACAGAATTTTAAGATGAGCTAAAAAAATTTTTACTAGTAAACGATTTATCAAAAATGTTAATTTTGAAAGTGAGGCTAGTCCACACAAAATATTTTTGTAGTGTTAAAAATAACCTAATAATCGCTGAAAGAGTAAAACATTGATGATTTTTATTCTTTAATAACTCCATAATTTAATCCTTAACTAACTTTAATACAAAATTCTGAGATGTTCTGAACAAAATTTTACTAGTAAACGATTTATGAAAAATGTTAATTTTGAAAGTGGTGTTAGTCCACATTTTTTTTGTAGTGTTAAAAATAACCTTATAATCGCTGATAGAGTAAAACTTTGATGATTTTTATTCTTAAATAACTCCATAATTTAATTCTAAACTAACTTTGGTACAGAATTCTGAGATGAGCTAAACAAAATTTTACTAGTTAACGATTTATGAAAAATGTTAATTTTGAAAGTGGTGTTAGTCCACATTTTTTTTGTAGTGTTAAAAATAACCTTATAATCGCTGATAGAGTAAAACATTGATGATTTTTATTCTTAAATAACTCCATAATTTAATCCTAAACTAACTTTGGTACAGAATTCTGAGATGAGCTAAACAAAATTTTACTAGTTAACGATTTATCAAAAATGTTAATTTTGAAAGTGGTGTTAGTCCACATTTTTTTGTAATGTATAAAATAACCTTTATATCTCTGACAAAGGATATCCGTAGCGTTTTTAACCCTAAAATAGCACTATTGCTTAGTCCTAAACTAATTTTGTTACAGAATTGTAAGATGAGCTAAAAAAAATTTTACTAGTAAACGATTTATCAAAAATGTTAATTTTGAAAGTGAGGCTAGTCCACACAAAATTTTTTTGTAGTGTTAAAAATAACCTAATAATCGCTGATAGAGTAAAACATTGATGATTTTTATTCTTTAATAACTCCATAATTTAAGCCTTAACTAACTTTAATACAAAATTCTGAGATGTTCTGAACAAAATTTTACTAGTAAACGATTTATGAAAAATGTTAATTTTGAAAGTGGTGTTAGTCCACATTTTTTTTGTAGTGTTAAAAATAACCTTATACTCGCTGATAGAGTAAAACTTTGATGATTTTTATTCTTTAATAACTCCATCATCTCAGAATTCTGTACCAAAGTTAGTTTAGGATTAAATTATGGAGTTATTTAAGAATAAAAATAATCAATGTTTTACTCTATCAGCGATAATTAGGTTATTTTTAATACTACAAAAAAATTTTGTGTGGACTAGCCTCACTTTCAAAATTAACATTTTTGATAAATCGTTTACTAGTATAATTTTTTTTATCTCATCTTACAATTCTTTAACAAAATTAATAGAGGACAAGGCAATAGGGCTATTTTAGAGTTAAAAACTCTACGGATACTCTTTATCAGAGATATAAAGGTTATTTTATGCATTACAAAAAAAATGTGGACTAACACCACTTTCAAAATTAATCTTTTTGATAAATCGTTAACTAGTAAAATTTTGTTTAGCTCATCTCAGAATTCTGTACCAAAGTTAGTTTAGAATTAAATTATGGAGTTATTTAAGAATAAAAATCATCAAAGTTTTACTCTATCAGCGATTATAAGGTTATTTTTATCACTACAAAAAAAATGTGGACTAACACCACTTTCAAAATTAACATTTTTCATAAATCGTTAACTAGTAAAATTTTGTTTAGCTCATCTCAGAATTCTGTACCAAAGTTAGTTTAGGATTAAATTATGGAGTTAGTTAAGAATAAAAATCATCAATGTTTTACTCTATCAGCGATTATAAGGTTATTTTTAACACTACAAAAAAAAATGTGGACTAACACCACTTTCAAAATTAACATTTTTCATAAATCGTTTACTAGTAAAATTTTGTTCAGAACATCTCAGAATTTTGTATTAAAGTTAGTTTAGGATTAAATTATGGAGTTATTTAAGAATAAAAATCATCAATGTTTTAATCTTTCAGCGATTATTAGGTTATTTCTAACACTACAAAAATATTTTGTGTGGACTAGCCTCACTTTCAAAATTAACATTTTTGATAAATCGTTTACTAGTAAAATTTTTTTTAGCTCATCTTACAATTCTGTAACAAAATTAGTTTAGGACTAAGCAATAGGGCTATTTTAGAGTTAAAAACGCTAAGGATATTCTTTGTCAGAGATATAAAGGTTATTTTATTCATTACAAAAAAAATGTGGACTAACACCACTTTCAAAATTAACATTTTTGATAAATCGTTAACTAGTAAAATTTTGTTTAGCTCATCTCAGAATTCTGTACCAAAGTTAGTTTAGGATTAAATTATGGAGTTATTTAAGAATAAAAATTATAAATGTTTTACTCTATCAGCGATTATAAGGTTATTTTTAACACTACAAAAAAAATGTGGACTAATACCACTTTCAAAATTAAAATTTTTCATAAATCGTTTACTAGTAAAATTTTGTTCAGAACATCTCAGAATTTTGTATTAAAGTTAGTTTAGGATTAAATTATGGAGTTATTTAAGAATAAAAATCATCAATGTTTTACTCTATCAGCGATAATTAGGTTATTTTTAATACTACAAAAAAATTTTGTGTGGACTAGCCTCACTTTCAAAATTAACATTTTTGATAAATCGTTTACTAGTATAATTTTTTTTATCTCATCTTACAATTCTTTAACAAAATTAGTAGAGGACAAGGCAATAGGGCTATTTTAGAATTAAAAACTCTACGGATACTCTTTATCAGAAATATAAAGGTTATTTTATGCATTACAAAAAAAATGTGGACTAACACCACTTTCAAAATTGATGTTTTTGATAAATCGTTAACTAGTAAAATTTTATTTAGCTCATCTCAGAATTCTGTACCAAAGTTAGTTTAGGATTAAATTATGGAGTTATTTAAGAATAAAAATCATCAACGTTTTACTCTATCAGCGATTATAAGGTTATTTTTAACACTACAAAAAAAATGTGGACTAACACCACTTTCAAAATTAACATTTTTCATAAATCGTTAACTAGTAAAATTTTGTTTAGCTCATCTCAGAATTCTGTACCAAAGTTAGTTTAGAATTAAATAATGGAGTTATTTAAGAATAAAAATCATCAAAGTTTTACTCTATCAGCGAGTATAAGGTTATTTTTAACACTACAAAAAAAATGTGGACTAACACCACTTTCAAAATTAACATTTTTCATAAATCGTTTACTAGTAAAATTTTGTTCAGAACATCTCAGAATTTTGTATTAAAGTTAGTTAAGGCTTAAATTATGGAGTTATTAAAGAATAAAAATCATCAATGTTTTACTCTTTCAGCGATTATTAGGTTATTTTTAACACTACAAAAATATTTTTTGTGGACTAGCCTCACTTTCAAAATTAACATTTTTGATAAATCGTTTACTAGTAAAAATTTTTTTAGCTCATCTTACAATTCTGTAACAAAATTAGTTTAGGACTAAGCAATAGTGCTATTTTAGAGTTAAAAACGCTACGGATATTCTTTGTCAGAGATATAAAGGTTATTTTATACATTACAAAAAAAATGTGGACTAACACCACTTTCAAAATTAATGTTTTTGATAAATCGTTAACTAGTAAAATTTTGTTTAGCTCATCTCTAAATTCTGTAACAAAGTTAGTTTAGGATTAAATTATGGAGTTATTTAAGAATAAAAATCATCAATGTTTTACTCTATCAGTGATTATAAGGTTATTTTTAACACTACAAAAAAAATGTGGACTAGCACCACTTTCAAAATTAACATTTTTCATAAATCGTTTACTAGTAAAATTTTGTTAAGAACATCTCAGAATTTTGTATTAAAGTTAGTAAAGGATTAAATTATGGAGTTATTAAAGAATAAAAATCATCAATGTTTTACTCTATCAGCGATTATTAGGTTATTTTTAACACTACAAAAAAATTTTGTGTGGACTAGCCTCACTTTCAAAATTAACATTTTTGATAAATCGTTTACTAGTAAAATTTTTTTTAGCTCATCTAACAATTCTGTAACAAAATTAGTTTAGGACTAAGCAATAGGGCTATTTTAGAGTTAAAAACGCTTCGGATATTCTTTATCAGAGATATAAAGGTTATTTTATGCATTACAAAAAAATGTGGACTAACACCACTTTCAAAATTAATCTTTTTGATAAATCGTTAACTAGTAAAATTTTGTTCAGCTCATCTCAGAATTCTGAAGAAACGTAGTTAAGGATTTAACTATAGAGTTATTTAATAGTAAAAAACACCAAAGTGTTATTCAATCAGCAATTATTTGGTTATTTTTAACGCTACAAAAAAATTGTGGACTAACCTCACTTTCAAAATTAACGTTTTTGAGAAATCGTTAACTAGCAAAACTTCTCTCATAAAATTCTCAGACGTTTTTATAGTTTTCTTTGAACTTTTTTTTTTTAATCGAAAGATACCATTAAACTGTATCCAAATCTATCGTTAACTAAGTTTTTTTGAAAATGTGACTTACCCCACTATCATAATAAATGGTTCATATATCTGTTAGTACATACTGAGATCTTATTATATTTTATTATATAAAAAATCAATCAGATAAGACCAAATTTCGCATCAGATTATATAAAATTTGATATAGCTCCCGATAAAATTTTATAAAGTTTGATACGAAATTTGGTCTTATCTGAGATATTTTTATATATAATTTTATATAATTAGATCATTTTATGTAAAATTAAATATATTTGTGTCAATTTATACATGGATATATACAAAACCATTTTTACTAGGGGAAGTTAAAATAAGCCCCCACTCAAAAAATTATATCATTAACTGTTTGTAGTTTATTAAAAAACTTTTACGTTTTGTTGTTTTTAAAAGAAAAAACATATGTTCAATGTGTAGTTTTTTTAAATGACTATTTCTAATATTTGTTTCAAATACAACAACATAAAAAATAAAGACTTTCATTAACATTCAATTTGTAAAGTCATTAAATTTTAAAGTGATTCTTCTTTAATTTTTAATGATTTGTGTTCGTTTTTTTAAATTGTTGGCATTTTCAGAAACACGTTCTGCGTTTTTTTCGAGAAAATCGTATTTGAATTTTAAATTTCATAAAAATTTAGTAATTTGCTTGTATTTTCTTGTTTCAACAGAGCGTATGAGTAATATTTATGCAATTAAAAATACTCATTCGCAACGTTAAAACAAGAAAATACAAGCAAATTACAAAATTGTTATGAAATTTAAAATTCAAATGCGATTTTCTCAAAAAAAAAAAAAAATTAAAAACGCGTTTCTGAATTTTTTTGTGTGGTTAGACAAACATCTAAACTTATAAAAAAAATAAAAAAAGTGGCCGGATTTTTGATAAACTGACTTTTTAAAAAAATGAAAATTTCAGAACGGGTTCTGAAAATTTTTAGCCCATACAAAACTATATAAGAATGTAAATTTTTGAGATTGTGGTGCATTCCGTTTTAATGTGATAAATATTTAATCAAGGCAACTCGCCACTTATTTTACCATTTTTCCAATATTTGACCACGCCAGTTACATATAACCAAATATACCGACTGTATGGTTGTGCATATATGCACAATCATACACTCTGTCATTTGTTTGTATGTCAAAGCAACTTGATAGTTTTGTTATTGTGTTATTGTCACAATATCAGTACTATGGGAATGCTTAACATACATATATAATAATGTAGAAATAAGTTTATGCTGAATTGCAGATTAGCTGCAATTCTTTACCTTTAAGATATTTATAAGAATTAAAATTAAGAATTTTAAATAAAGTCAGTTTTTAAAAACCCACAAAACAACAAAGTTGTTTAATTCATTTAAGTGGCGCAGTTACGGGACAATATATCTAAAGATATATTGAGAACAATAAAAAAATAATATATATACGCTCATTTACTAGTGTCATATCCCAAAATTATGGATTTTACAGAAAACCTGTTTAAAGTTTACAATTGAAACTTGGTTTACGTTGCAAAAGGCATAAAAAAAATGAATGCTGAACAAGTTAAAGAAAGGATCGAGCAGCTGGAATGCCTCGTCCTAAAACAAGAAGATATAATAAAAAATCAACAACAACATCAGTTGTTGCTTGAAAATGAAACGCAAAAAATCCTAGAAAGATTCCAAGAACAACAGCAACAACAACAACAGCATCAATATCATCAACAACAGCAACAACAGCATCAATATCATCAACAACAACAACTACAGCAACTGGTTCAACAAGAGCATACCCAACAATATGCTTTAGGGCTAAGCCCACATCAGGTCCTTAACCAGTTTCATCAACTAAGACCTTTCGGAAAAGGCCATTACCTTTCCTCCTTTCTCAAATCGGTGGAAAATGCATTGAGCCTATGCGGCCAAAATGAAGATCTCATTAGATATGGAATAACCATAGTTAAAAATGAGAAACTTATTGAAAAGGCAGCCAAATCAGTGTCCATGTTACCAGATGATAGCAGTTGGGCGGAGATAAAACAACAACTCAAGAAAGACTTCGCTCCAAGAAAATATTATCCCGAGGTATTTAATTATTGTAGAAATATAAAAATAAATGATCTTAGGGAACTTTTTGATGTATTTATTGAATCTAAATTTGAAATTAATGAAATATATATACATGACGAACAGAAACCCGAATTGTACTCACCAAAAAATGTTGATAGGGATCTAACTGAAATACTAATTTCAAAAATTGACGGACAATTTAGAACTTGTATAACGGAACAAACACCTAATATCGAATCATTGTTCAATAAGTTTTTACAATTAAAACTTCTAGACGACACCAGAGCAATAGATTTTAGACACAGGAAAAATACTAACAAAATACAGGCTAATAAAAAATTTAATGGAAAACGCAACGAAAGTGTTGAAACCCAAAATAATTCTACCAAAACAAATTTTAAGAAATTGTCCACAAATAGTGCTCAAACTAAATATTTTCCAAAACTTCAGTCCAAGGACACAACCGTTCCTATGGACGTTGGAAATTTGGAAAACGAATCGGAACAAGAACATAAATTTTCTCAGGGCTCTTTAAAATCGCGATTACCCCTAATAGCGATAACTATAGGGAGTAAAGTAGTTAAATGCCTAATCGATACCGGTTCGGAATCAAGTATAATAAGGCCCAACCTTTTTGAGGGCGAATTTTTTGAAACGGTATTGAATAAACCGTTTAGATTCCGTACTTTAAATGGTACAAATACGACAAAAACTGGCCTAATTACACCGATACCGAAGGAATTTGATATACTGGGTACATTTTTCTGGAAAGTAATTGGTATCGAGGGACGCATCTACGATGCTATTATTGGCCAAAACTTTTTGGTTCCGCTTAAAGCAAAGCTAGATCTGGGAAATGGGTTTTTGGACATATTTGGAAGAAAAATTCTTTTCGAAGAAGAGTCCCCTTATCATATTAATACAATCCAGACTATTCAGGACACTGAATTCGATGAAATTAATAAATTTGACTTGAAGCATTTAAACCGCGACGAGGATTTAAGATTGAGGAAAATTCTAAATGAATTTCAAGATTTATTTTATAGGGACGGCGATGAACTAACATCCACAAGGGAAGTTCAGCACGAAATTCCAACATCTATCGATAGACCGTTATATTCGAAAATATACCGGTATCCACAAGTCCACGAAAGGGAAATACAAAGACAGATAAGGGAAATGCTTGAACAGAATATAATTCAGGAGAGTAATTCTCCATACAACAGTCCCCTCTGGATTGTACCAAAGAAAATAGATAATTCTGGTATCAAGAAATGGAGGTTAGTTGTGGATTATAGGAAGCTTAATGAGTTTACTAGAACTGACAAATTTCCAATTCCTAATATGGAAGGGATTTTGGATAAACTGGGAAAAGCCCAATATTTTTCAACCCTTGACCTCGCAAAGGGATTTCATCAAATTTTGGTAAAAGAAGAGGACAGGGAGAAAACGGCTTTTTCAACCCCATTTGGACATTACGAATTCATTCGAATGCCCTTCGGCTTAAAAAATGCCCCCTCTACCTTTCAGAGACTTATGAATTCCATATTAAAGGAATACATAAATAAGATTTGTATCGTTTATCTGGACGACATCTTAATTTTTAGCACATCATTAGATGAACATTTGGTAAATTTGGGAAAAATCTTGAAGCGACTTCGAGAGACCAAATTGAAAATACAAATTGATAAATGTAACTTTTTACAGAGACAAACCGACTTTTTAGGTCACATTCTTACACCCGAAGGTGTCAAACCAAATCCGAAGAAGGTTGAAATTATCCAAAACCTCAAACTTCCCAATACACAGAGGAAGATTAAATCATTTATAGGAATGACTGGGTTCTATAGGAAGTTTATAAAGGACTATGCAAAGATTGCATACCCAATGACAAAATATTTAAAGAAGAATACAAAGGTCAACATAAATGACCCAAATTTTATAGCAGCCTTTGAAAAGTTGAAGGATATTCTGATAAACCCTCCTATTTTAAAATTCCCAAATTTTAATAAAAGGTTTAAACTAATAACAGATGCCAGTAACTTTGCACTTGGTGCTGTCTTGACACAGGATGGTCATCCCATATGTTACGCCTCAAGAACACTCAACGTTCATGAGAAAAATTATTCGACTATAGAAAAGGAACTATTGGCTATAGTCTGGGGTGTAAAATATTTTAGACCCTACCTTTATGGTGTTGAATTTGATCTTAATACAGATCACCAACCACTTAAGTGGTTACAAGCTAAAAATAATGGAAAGGATATTAGCCCAAGATTACAGCGTTGGTTGGTCCATTTAATGGATTACGACGCTAAAATCGAATACATTAAGGGCAAGGAAAATCATATTGCGGATTTTTTGAGCCGTATCGATGTAAATGGAAAACAGGAAAATTTTGTGGACGCTGAAAGCGTTAATGCAGGGGAAGATCTGTCACATGATGAGGACTCTTCTTCATTGGTGGTAGAGACAATCCACTCTCAGGAGGAGGATTTGGGTGATGACTTCTCTATTTTGGACACAGTTGTTAATAGATTCAAAACACAGATAATAATAACAGAAAATAAGACTGAAGGAGCGGTACAATTATCTGGTAAAACCAGAATATATTTAGATATGGCAGATTTGAACTCCCGGAATATCGGTAATATACTTTCTGATCACACTATAAGGGGTCGTGTAGCAATTTTCTCCGAGGTTGACGAAAGAACTTACTATAAGTTCCAGAATGCAATCAAGGAACATTTTCAAAACAGGTCCGATTTGAAGTTTGTAAAATGCTCTTACTTTGCAAAGGATATAGTGGATCAGGAGGAATTGAATAGACAAATAGCCCTATATCATAAAAACGAAACAGGTCATTCGGGAATTATTCCTACTTATGAAGGAATCAAGTACAAAATCTACAATCCTGAGTTAAAAACTGCAATTCATAGGATTGTAAATAATTGTGAATTTTGTTCATCTGCAAAATATGACAGAAATCCGATTAAACCCAAATTTCATCATACTGAAACTCCATCTTCTACGAATAAGATAATTCATGTGGATACCTATGTCAATAGTAAACAATCGTTCATAATCTTTATAGATAAATTCTCCAAGTATGCGATACATTTTCACCTTCCTGATAGAAATAATCAAACTATTATTCAGAAATTAAGAGAATTTTTAGCAATAAAAGGGAAAATTGATAAGTTTGTTTTTGATAACGAATTTAATACCGTAAATGTTCGCAGATTCTTAAATGAAGAAAATATAGAGTTTCATGCCACAAAACCCAATAGCCATACGGGCAACTCGGATATTGAAAGATTAAACAATACAATTTCTGAAAAAATTCGAGTCCTAAACCTGGATGAAAACGTGCCAATAATTACCCAAATGGCTAAAGCCATTAAATTTTACAACAGTACTTTCCATTCTACAATTAAATGCACTCCTTTCGAAGTTGAACAACATCATGTTGATCACAATACGATAAAAAATCGCATAGAAGCTATGAAATGTAGGTCATTGGGAAAACGAAATAACAATCGAGAAAACTATATAGAACATAGACAAAAGGGATACATTAAAAATTACAGGAGTGTTCGACATAAAGAACAACCAAAATTTATAAAAAGGAATCTGACCAATGTCCACACTAATAACATCAAACGTCCTTTTAAATATGCCGATTCTGATAACAATATTGAAGATCATGACCAATAACTTGTGAAACCGGGTTCATTATGAAAATAGGATCCGTTTGAATTGCAAACTATTACTGTACCCCATATGATAAATCCTAACGATTTTAACAATATTATAGCGGATATAGAGTCAAATATGAGAACAATGCAAATTCCACCGAACAGTTTAATAGAAAAACAAATCCAAATACTAAGATCACGAATTAATTCAATAAGTCTCTCTAATAAAAATTTAAGAAAAACAGAGGTTTGCTAAATATAGTGAATTCAGCACTATTTGGGACAATGGACAATGAAGACAGAATTGACATTCTAATATGAATTTAATAACAGCAAACATTCATAATGCTGTCGAATGTTTAAACAAACAAACAAACAAATTGTACTAAACGAACATTTTTACGACAGCGTTAATTTACTAAAAGCTGCTATTCGATCGGACAGAAATGTGACTAAAAACAGATATACTACACCCTAGTATGTTGACATCAGATGAAATTATCGATTATGATATCGATTTCAATTAACTTCAGTTAACAAAATAAGACATGTGTATAACATGTCAACAAAAAATTATTTACTGGTTATCGCATTTAAAATACAATTAAATTTCATCACAACTGATTTAAAACTAATGCTACCTATGACTAACTCTAAACTTTATGAAATAGATTCATATAAAGAATATTTTGTAATTATTAATAATGTATTATATATTTATAAACAAAAATGAAATTTTATTTGCTAAATTTATATGCGATAAAAATAATACATACAATTTTACTAAAGACACATTTTTAAACTTTAAGAGATTAAAAAAATAATAGTTTCCATAACTTAAATGAAATAAAAGATTTGAAAATGCACAAGAATATTTCCTATGGTATAAACATATAGATGATAGTTTTAATTAAGATTACATTATCGATGCTTATATTTGTAATAAGAAAAACAGAATCTTAATTAAAGTTAATGAAGCCCCTCCACAGGTAATGGCAGTATTGCAGAGGTGTGAGAAAAATGTGTAATGTTTTTTCATACTTTTGTTTAGCCTTCAAATTCAGGAGAATTGTTTTTAAACAAAGGTTGGAGGAGTTACATATAACCAAATATACCGACTGTATGGTTGTGCATATATGCACAATCATACACTCTGTCATTTGTTTGTATGTCAAAGCAACTTGATAGTTTTGTTATTGTGTTATTGTCACAATATCAGTACTATGGGAATGCTTAACATACATATATAATAATGTAGAAATAAGTTTATGCTGAATTGCAGATTAGCTGCAATTCTTTACCTTTAAGATATTTATAAGAATTAAAATTAAGAATTTTAAATAAAGTCAGTTTTTAAAAACCCACAAAACAACAAAGTTGTTTAATTCATTTAAGTCGCCTCCTAAGCCCAGTTTTTGAAAATTTTAAAAACCAAAACCTCAATTTTCTTAGTTCCATATAGGGCTATCCAAACAACCTATTCAGAAATTTACGGGTCACATGTTTTCTGTAGCGGAACATTTGGTGTGGAATGCCTCCGATGCTGATTTTTAAACATAAAAATTATTGTTTATCCAAATTGGTCTCAAAAGTTGGAAAATGTTGAGCATATTATCTAAAAAATATGAAGAAAATATAAAAAAAACGATTTTGGTCCAAAAATTCTGATCGGCAATTTTGGTCCACAGATGCTGATCAGCATTTTTGGAATAAAATCGTAATTAAAAAAAATTCAAAATTTCTTCACCTTGACCCTTTCAGAGAGCTTGAGACAAACTTGAGACATTTTCTTAAACAACAAAACTTTGAACATACACTCAAAATATTTTGTAAGTAAATTCAACTGAAAAAACGTTTAAAACAATCGTTTTTCCCTTTAAAAAACGGACCACTTATATTTCATTTGAAACAACATACTTTTTCAGTTATTTTTAAACGTTAATAAATGACTTAACATTCCGTAAAAACAAACGATATTTCAGTTATTTCAACTGTTTACAATTTTTTATTTTGTAAAGTAAAAATAAAATTTTTTGAATAACAAACTACAAAAACCGTACTTCTGTAAAATTAAACGGTATAATCAGTCACAAATAATTTAACTGATAAAAATATTTTTCCGTAACTTTTGTAGTTTATTATTTTAACAACTGTATAAATCGTTCAATATTTTATTTTCATTGAAAAACAAACGAAAAAACGTTTAAAACAACTTTAACTAAAAATTTTTTGAATAACCGTAAATAGTTACTGTAAAACTTTTCTAGGTGTAGGGCACCACGGGTTTATATGTTCGGATTTGGCTTAAAATAATTTTAAATTAAAGTTTGAATCAGGCTCTCTGAAAAAATTTTGAGATTGTTGTTTTTAAAAATTTCTTGAAATTTGCAAAAAACCACCATTTTAAGAATTTTTTTTGACAAATTTCAAATGGCGATATCATGAAAACCACTCAATCAATTTCAGAAATTAAATTCAGCATGATATAATAAATATTTTTATTTTGTTATTTCATTTTTCAAAAATTTTATTAGTTAAAATTTTTCCAAAAATCCAAATTTTTGATTGATGTGTGCCGCCACGGGTTAAAATGGCCGGATTTGGATAAAATTAATTTCTGTCTCAAGCTCTATGAAAGGTTCAGAGCTAAAACACCTCAATTCAACCGATGAGTTGACCTCACCTCCTCCAAATTTAATGAAATTCGGTGCAAGGGATTAGTTTAACAAAAAAGAGCTGGTGCCAATTTTTTAGGCTTCTGGTCTTTCTAGTTTTCGAGATATGGGGTCTTGGAAATTGGGAAAATCGTATATATTTGACAAAAGTGTTTTGACATAAATAAAAATATCTCAAAAAGTAATAACGATACAGATCTCGTTCAGGTTTCAAATAATAAGTAATACGACAGCCTTTAAAATGACATTCACAAGGATTTTCTTCTAAAAAAGGTCAAAGGTCATTATTTTAACCTTATATTTTGGAGAGCTATATCTCAAAAAACGATATTTTTAAAATTTTGAAACAAATATATGTTATTCAGGATCACCTAAGCTACTTAAGTTTGGAGATTGGAACTTTTAATGATTGTTGATTTTGGAGAAATTTTTGAAAAATTTTGATTTTGGTAGACTCCATTGTTGTCCCAACATAAAAATTGTAGACTATGTTCATTAGGACTTGCACTTTGAGAATACCAAGTAAAAAAAAAAATCGGGGGATACTTTTCCCCCATTTCCTCCACCCTTTGCCACGACTTTCAAATAAGGTGGGCACCAATTCCTTTTTTTGGAAAATTTTTTGGTTTTGATATGTCTTGTAGAGCGTATTATAAGCTTTAAAACAAAAAAAAAATGGGCTCTGTAGCTACAAAAGCACTTATGATATTAAATTTTTAAGGTTAAAGAGTGTTGCGATTTGGAGATTTTGGGGAAAACTGTGAAACATTTTGATTTTGAGCGATCCCATTGTTGTCCCAACATAAAAATTTTAGAATATATTCTTTAAAACTTTCTCTAAAAGATTATTAAGTAAAAAAAAATCGGGGGATACCATCCTCCTCATTTTCTCCTCCGTATATCACGACCTTAAAATAAGGGAGGTAACCCTTTTTTTCGAAAATTTTTTTGTTATGGTAGGTCTTGTAGAGCATATTATGAGCTTCAAAACAAACCAAAAATGGGCTTTCTAGCTATAATAGAATCAACGATATTAAAGTTTTTACGGTGCAAAGTGTCGCGACTGGGAGATTTTGGGGGAAATTTTGACCCTCCGTGTTTTCGCCCACTGTTTACTAAGAGGGCTGAAAATAAGTGTACGTCAGTTAATCACTTAGTGTTACAACTAAACCAAATTTCATCAAAATCGGAGGGGGTCACGAAAATTTTTAGCTATTATTGATTGATTTCACTAAGACTGACCCATATACGATTTTCCCAATTTTCAAGACCCCATATCTCGGGAAGAAAAACCATCAGAAGTCCAAAATTTTAGCACTATAATTTTTTTATAAGGTCCCAACTTTATTCCAAGTTTCATCAAATTCGAAGGGTGTTAGGTTAAAAATGCTACTTTTTTCGGTTGAATTGTTTTTACTCTTCAAGGAAAATGAGTTTTGAGAATTTTTTTTTTTTTTATTTTTTAAACGTATGAAAAATTGCCATTTTTTGCAAATTTGAAAAAACGATATCTTGAAAACCTTTCGACCGATTTTATTTATTTATTTTGATGTTAGTGTTCACCACATCAGAATTAACAAATATGATATGTCGCTAGACATATCTCTCAACACCGGTAACATCACTTGTGAGATGTCACTGGGTCACAGAACACATTAAAGTTTTTCGAAATATTTCCTAAATTGCTTAAAATAAAATTTTTCGAAAAACATTTTTTTTTCAACTTTAAAACGTAAAAAAACAATTGCGTCTTGTTTTTTCCTAAAAATATTTTTAATAATTAATAAAAAATCAAAACAAAAAAAATTTGATTATTAAAATTAAAAAAAAGAATGGGAAATTTTTCAAAATTTTGCGTCTTGTTTTTTCCTTCACTTAAAATATTATGTATTAGGAAAAGTCTCGTAATCCCATTTTACCAATATTTGAAAGTTTTCCTTGTTTTTAACAAGCAAATTTGGATCGAAATTTAATTTTTTTTTTTTGTAATTTTACAATTTTTTTGTAATTTTACAAATTTTCAAGATAATTTTCCAAAAAAAAATATTTGCAATTTCGAAAAAAGTCGAAAAATCTACTTTTTTGAATTTGAAAAAAAGTCGAAAAGTCGGAAAGTCGACTTTTTAGAAATTGAAAAAGTCGAAAAGTCGACTTTATGTTGCGACTATATAAACCTATTCTAAAGTGCTTTGATAGTATTAAACATTAAGACTAAACGCTTTAAAACAGCAACAACAGTCGTTATTAGTTAGGACACTACGAAATTTTGATGCTTTCCTAGCCCATAACCGACCATATAATGAATTTTGCCATCCTTCTCCCGTCTGTATTTTTCTTCCTGGGATCATTTGTTGCACGACATATATTTTTTTTTTTTCATAAAAATTTTAAAAAATCCTTAACTTTGATCGCCGGACTTCACGTGTTAATTTAATCCGATTGACCTCAAATTTGCACCATATAAGTTTAAGGTCTTGGAGAATACAAATTTTCCCGGACAAAATCAGAAGAAAAACGTACAAAAAAAATGTCAGTCTAATGCAGGGCAATATCCAGAATGTATGGCTATTG